>BQNB010046380.1:0-37970 GCA_026074375.1 Tanacetum coccineum
AATAGCTGCTAAACGAACTAGGGTTCATCCCTTTCTTTTACTCTAAAGTTACACACTTAAAACCCTAAAAATAAATTTGTATTTATAGAAAAATCGTTGCGACGGCGTCGCGTGTTAATCGTTACACCGTCATGAATAGAATATTCTAGATAATAGGTTGGGTCGTACAATCTGACGCTGTCTGGAGATCTTGTGACGCCGTCTTGAGATGGGTTGTGACGGCGTCACGTGTAATCTGTGACGCCGTCTCCAGCTTTTGAGCAGAAATTCTTAAGAGATATTGGTGTAGGTTCGTAGTCTTGTTCGTTTCTTCTCTAAATGAGCCCAAGTCAAGTGTATTTCCTCCAAATGCATTTCAAATGCTAAATACCTAAAAATTAATGATTAAGTACCTATTTTGGGCATAAATGCACGATTTAAGATTTTAAACGAGCCCGAAAAAGTGTATAAAATGACACCTCATCAAATACCCCTACACATGGAATTCGCTTGTCCTCGAGCAAATGGTCTTTTCTACCTAGAAAATAGAAATATGAGGGTCATTTTACCTACTCTTTAAAAGTATTTTACAAAACAACCTTCTAGACTCGTAATTAAAAGCACAAAAAGTAAATACTAGCACCTCACATAAGTGTTTGGGATTCTCTCTTTCACTCGGGTGTATAATAAATTATAACATATAGAGGAAATAGAAAATCAACACTCATTACCTGTCATAGCATATAAATTACCATAGGCTTGGTTAAGGATCAAACCTCTACCGCTAGGCGCAAGCATTATTCATTACTATCTAAGAGGTCTTTTTAAATGGTTGTGGGGTGTAGGTGTAAGATAACATATAATGGAAACAGAAACGGATGTGATACATTTGGGTGGCTTTGGGTAAATTTGGAGTGGAAGGGTTAGCTAATTATTTACACCAATACACGCTGGTTTGGTTGCTAAGCCAAGACTCGGACGAAGATATACAAACTCTACACAACTCTACATCAATCTCTTGTTTTTTTAATAACATAATACATCATAACTTGGGGTTTATAACATGGACCCCTACACTTGAGCTTTTACATGCTCGATATTTACAATCTAACTAATAACCCGATTTGAGGTGGATCAAAATAACATGGAGATCATCTAACAAACATATGGGGGTATTGACTTAACTTTTCTTTCCCATTCTTCCGCGAAATAAATACTACCATGAATCCCAATCGTCTCAAAATAGTATTTACAAGGATAAGGACTTAACAACCGTGTACTCAATAATTAACTTGGGTTAAAACAATAATGTACTAAAAGTAAGTACATACAAGGTAGGCTAAGGCTAAGGCTATTTGGGTGTAACGATTGGTTTAAGGGTGACAATGCTCTTCATTAATAGTCCGGCTTAACCAGAAAATTACAAGAACTATGAAAAAGGACAGGCTCGGAGGGTTGTACTAGGGGTATCTTGCACTAAAGGTGAGTGCATGGCAAGGGTGTGGGATAGTTATATGATCGGTATGACCATCATAACAATTACAAGTTTAAAACATGGGTTAATCCTAATGCCTCTTATTAAGTAAATCCTAACACTTACTATGCGGTCTTGGGATGCATAACAAAAACAAGTTCTAGAATTTAATATACTATTGGTACACTCTCATAATCCTAAAGTAACCAATACCAATGTTCCAAAAAAAGCGACAAAACCACACATACACATCCGTAACGACGGAATAGACATACATGATTGCTCACTCCTTAACTCGAACAAGATAAAGGTATAACATCTAAGGGCGAACCTCACATTTTTGGGGTAGAATTTGAGGGTTTTTGTGCTAGTAATATAAATTCCTATCCATGAGATGCTCTTAATGCTTGGTTTTCATCGGTATGTGTCATAAAAAATTTAAATAAAATCACCTCTTATGCTATGTTTCAATATATTACCCATCATTTTAAGGACAAAGCAAATGGCAAATGAAAGAATAGTTTCTAAGGCTTATTTTCCCCCCTTACACTTAAGTTGAACATTCTCCCCAATTTTCTATAAAGGTACCCGTAAAAACGAATTAAAGGGAAAAGAAAACAAGGAAAAGAAAGTAGTACTCCTCTGGTTTGCTCAATAATGGAGAAGAAACATGCGATAACTAGTTAAATCATCATCCAAGAATCATCCAATGAAACTTCCTAAGAATTTCCAAGCTTTTTCTCATCAAATATAACCTGTAATCAAAGACAAAGACAACTACACCAAGCGTAAAATGTGCGATATACAAATATACAATATGAATTTAGGGTTTGACTCGATAAAGCAATAAAGATAGGATGATAGAATTGTCAAACTTATTGGTTTTGCAGGTTTATAACAGAAGATTACATATTTCAAATGTTATGCAAGTTTTATTTTCAAAAATAATTAAAAACTTTAAGTTTTTTGGACCTGGGCGTTTGACGCCGTTAGGAGAATCCTGACCCCGTCATAGGTGTCGTGGTGACGGCGTCGCATGCAAATCGTGATGCCGTCTCCACATTCTGTGAAAATGAAATCTTTGTTTTTGATAAAAAATTCCTTCACGTGATTCCATAAGTTAATTCCTGTACAAATAGCTGCATAAAACCTGAGATTCGAAAATTTACTCATATGACTCAAAACTGAAGCGAATTAATCTAAACAAATTATTTAACATGCTTGAACTTGGTTCAAAACCGGATAGATTCCCCTACACTTATTATTTGCAAAATACCTTTGATTGAAATTAAGATGAGGTTAAAAACAATACAAAGCATGATTACAAGATAGAGTTCAAACATGATAGAATAAAATGAAAAGAGTAAAACACACAAGACATTAATTCAGCTAATTCATAATAGAAATATTCAGAACAAGAGTCCAAGTATTCAAGCCCTAGAAACTATTACAAACCATAATTGTTCGAATGATAAGGGATGAAAATAATAATAGAATGAAACAAGAGTGATCAAGAGGATCCATCCTGAGGAGGGTAGGGGCGGTATGTGTAGCCGAGAGGCATGTGCCCTTGATAGCCATAAGGAAGGTAGTCGGCTTCGAACCCAGGAAATGGATCAATCTGAAGGTGTGGCTCAAGGTTGTCGTGAGTCGACATATGCTGGAACTGGCGAACAGTGTGATCATACATCCAGTGAGCTCGTTCATCCTGCTGCTATAACAACCTGCAATTTTCATCAATATAAATATCCATCTATTAAATTAGATGCAATGTAATATCCATCTATTAAATTAGATGCAATGTAACATCTATAAATACCACCTTTTTATAGGGAAATTTTTTGCCTTATTCCATTATGTAACATAGATTACATAACTAAAGTAAACGAGCTCATGCAACTACCTATGCCAATTCTATCAACGTTTATATCAAGTAAACGTCCTAATATGTCAAGTCAATATTCTAATATCCTCTATACCATGTATGTTATCTACTTAGCATAGTTTTAATGACATTATTTCTAAACGAACATTATCCGTTAATGTTTATTCCAAAACCCTAATTTCATGTGTTATTTTATGTTAAATCAAGTGTACAAGTATTCAAGGCTTATGTACAAATACCCTAGCATAACTTTTGAATATATTTTCCCTCCTAAACCCTAGTATAACCTTTTAAAGCATAATGTACAAGCAAATCATGCCTAAAAACCAAATTAGGTCATTTAAGCTCCTAAATCATGTTTAAACCTTACCACCACTTTAACACAAAGTACAAGCACTTAATGCATGATTCCTAAACCTTAAACCTAATCCCTAAGTCCTTTCTAAACCCTAATCCTAACCCTAAACAACTAATCTAAACCCTAATCCTAACCTAATCTACACGAAATGCCTTAAAACCTAAAACTACAAACCAAACGCCCCTAAACCTTAAACAAGCACCTCAAGAACCTCCCTTGCATCACCATGACCTCACTAAGTAACCACCCTAGCACCTCCCTTACACCACCATCATCACCACATCACTAACTTGGGCACCAAGGTAGTTCGTCGCCTCCTTGGTTAGCCGTGACCTCCCACCACCCTCCACCATTCATAGCTATCTTCCTAGCTTATAAGAATCACCGTATAGCCTCCTTAGTCACCTCAACTAGCTAGGACACTAATCAAACACCAAAGCTTGGGCACCAAGTCTTTTCGAAAGCTATATATAGCCTAACCCAACACCACTTCAAAAATCAATCACCACACTTGTTTCCACCTTAAAACCTTGATCAAGACTTGCACTAGCAGTAGCATAAGGAAGATATTAAGCCCCTAGAAGCCAAGAACCAAGAAGAACGAAGCTTTAAACCCATTTCTAGGCGTATGAAACTGAAACAACCCATTTTAACCCATTTTTTAATTTGTAAGTTTTCTACACGTTAGATCAAGCATGTTATTGTTTTAGAACTATCATAAGGTCAATTAGATCCCATATGAACCCTTGTTTGAGCCTTGAATCATAAAACCCATGCGTTTTTGCTAAAAACCCTAAAACGACCCGTTTTTGATATATCTAGCTAACGAATCCTTTTTCTAAATTTTTGTTACGTTAGAACTTCTTATTTTAGCTTATTCTAAGCTGCAAATCTCTTTTGGAATCCTAAAATAAGCTTGCATGGCATTTTGGACTTGTTTTGTAAATCGAATCCATGCAAGGGGTATATATTGTAACTTTTGGAAATTAATAACTACAAGGGCCATTTCTGTAATTATATTAAAGTTATAACTCCAAGGGCTGTTTTTGCCAAGTTTCAAAGATAAAGGTTTAATATATATATACTTATTATATAAAGGACTAACTTTGTAAAAATATATAAATCAAGGGTATATATTGCCAATTTTGCATTCTTAAAAATATAAAATATAATATTTTTATATAAATTATAAAAATATATATAAATATTATAAAACTCGATTTTATTAAAACCCGACACATTTATCGTTATTAATCAACGATCGACGCATTATAAAACAATTACGTTATATATTTAAAGTAATTTATCATCGACTAGCTTTTGAAGAAACTTAAAATCTTATCGTATCACGTTACTAGGGAATTTCATGTGAGGGGTTTCATTTGAGTATACGTTTTGACGAGTTTGCTGGATTTACGATTTAAAGTGTCCTGGCTCCTCAAACGTTTACTACATGACCTCTGAATTATGATAGCCCGAACAGTGATACAATATTTCCATAAATCAAAGTAATATGTATGATTAAACTTCATAAAGTTTTGAAGCATAAACAATCAAACTAAGACTTGACATATTACCCCAGGTTGCGTGACGAGGCCATTACTTTCATTTGATATACTTTTGCCATCAATCAGATTTCCCTGTTAAGGTGAGTTCATAGCCTCGCATTTTAAATCTTTGAAATATTTCATAAACCCGCGAGGGGGATACATGCTATAAACCATGAATACAAGTATTTTTCCAACTGTATGCTATCCTGATGCATTATTGCCTAAGTCCCTACTTTTGCCATTAAGACCCCACTATCATGAACCGTTAATTACTCTTCGGAGTAAGCGCGAATGCTGTGAATAGATCTATTTGGGACTGAACTCCCCCGTTGGTATACCTGTACTTTTGGTAACCAAACGCACTTCATTTGAATATCTATGCGGGTGTTTGGCAAAAGGCACCCGTTGGGGCAACTACTTGTGATTATTGATTATCTCAAGGCTTCGGTGTCATGAGCTTAGGGCAATAATACTGTTTTCTATGATAATTGTATCTACATTGCGATTATTACTATTATAGGTGTATAACAACGTAATCCACTGTTATGATGACTTGTATTCAAACTATTTATCATAAACCTATGAAATTCACTCAACCATTATGTTGATCTTTTTAGCATATTTATCTTAGGTAATTGAGCAACTTATGGCATGAAGTGGCACGGACTTGAAGATGGCTAAACTTTTATCATTCAAACTTTATGTTTCTAGATTTTGGGATCTCTCTTTTGTAAAACTCTGATGAATAAATGAATGATAACTAAATTTTCCAAAAATGTCTCTTTATGAGTCATTTTCTGTGATTATGACTGTTGTACTATGAAGTAATACCCCATATTAGTTGTCGCTGCTATATTTGTCAAAATGGGGGTGTTATAGATTGGTATCAAGAGCCACGGTTATAGAGAACAAGGTTGAAACCTTAACTATAACTACTTTTCTTTTTCCTTCCAAGAAAGTCCTCCGTGCCACTACATTTCCGGAATAGTATGTAAAAATACATAACTATTATACTATTATATAAATAACTTATGTTATTTACTGGGTTGTTAACAGAGTGATGTCTTATCCCAACCACCCTACTTCTAATATTGAGGATGCTTTTTCCTCTAACTTTCCAGACTATATCCTGGCTTCCCTAGACTATTCCCTAGCTTCACCGAGAAAAACTTATTCTAGCTCTTCAAATAACTCATTTGGTTTAGTTCTAATAGCTTCACCAACTCTTTCACTTTTTCATGATGACCCCTATATAAAGGTCATGCAAGCATATTATGCTAAAGAATTACCTATTCCACCACCAACTATTATGCCTCCATCTCCAATGCTATCACCAATATTTAATCCTCAATAATTCTTTCTTCCGGAGGAATTATTGCCACCTAAGAAATGAGGCCATAACTGATCATCCTCCTCTACTTTTGCCCTACCTCAAGAATTTGAGATGGGAGAAAGCTCTCGTAAGACAAGTTTGGAACGTCACAAGGAACAAATTGAGGAAATTTTGAATCATCTAGATGAGCTCTCTCTTGACCGCATTGAGCACATGGAAGACAAAATAGAAGGTCTTGGAAAAGGTCGGGTGATCATACAACAAGATTTTGACAATCTGGAAACTGAACTCCAAGAGGCTCGTACTCAAATTGCTAAACTTCAAAGAAAGCAAATGGGAAATAATAGCAAGATTGCTCTGGCTCGCTTTAGGATTACTAATCTAGAACAAATCATCAAAGATATTCAGGTTCTTCACCAAGATAATAAGGAAAGTCTTCTGGATGCAATCTATGAACACAAGAACAGCCAGAAAGGACCATCGGACTATTAGATTAGATTTTAGCTATAGCTTTTGTTAGAACCTAGCCACGGGATATGTATAGTACAAAGGCAAGTTGTTCGTGATATAATATAATGGTGATCTCGTTGTACTTCATTGCTTCATACTCATCCTATGTCCTATATTACATCTCCGTCTTCATCATTAGGATCTTCATTACCAGTTAAATTAACTAACTACCATCTCTAGACTATCATTTTGATAAGTTTATCTCCACAAAGTTAGATATCATTATGAATCATACCGTAACTTCTAGAAAATGAACTAATAAGTCAGATGCTTGTTAGAATTCATATTAAAAAAAGTATCTATAATTTTGATATCACTATTGTGACAATGTTTATTTTTGAACTTTAAGCATTTTAAGGAAAGACTTGTGATATCATTCTTATTATGTGTTGTCTTATGTTGATAGAATGCCTCCCAAAAGGACATCAACATCTGAAGCACCAGCCATGACTCAGGCTACCATTAGGAAACTAGTTACTGACAGTGTTGTCGTAGCTCTGGAAGCACAAGCTGCAACAATGGCAAGTACTAACAATCCCAACAGGAACACCGGACCTACTGGAACTCTTGTAGCAAGAAAGGAAAACTATAAAGAGTTCATAAGTTGTCAACCTTTCTACTTCAATGGTACGAAAGGAGTAGTTGGCCTCATCTGTTGGTTTGAACGGGCTAAATTAGTATTTTCTCGTAGCAATTGTGCCGAGGAAAACAAAGTGACATTTGCTACTGGTACTCTGACTGATGATGCCTTGTCCTGGTGGAATGCATACGCCCAACCTATTGGAATAGAACAAGCTAACAAGATCACCTGGACTGAATTGAAAAGGCTCTTAACAAATAAGTATTGTCCTCGAACTGAAGTCAGAAAAATGGAAGATGACTTTTACAATCTGATTGTAAAAGGAAATGATCTTAAAACTTACGTTAGAAGATTCCAGGAATTAGCAGTCTTATGCCTAAACATGGTACCAAACACCGAGAAACTCATGGAAGTTTTCATCAGAGGATTACCCAGAAGTATTGAAGGAAATGTTACCACCTCTAAGCTTCAAACTTTAGAGGAAGCCATTACCATAACTAAGAGGTTGATGGATCAGGTAACAAAGCACAATTCTATGCAAGGAACCAATGATCACAAACGAAAGTTTGATGATAGAAAGAACACCACTAACAACAACAACTACCCCAATAATCGCATCAACAACTGCCAAAACAACCGCAAGAACAATAGCAACTGCAACAATGATTACCGCCAACAGCAGAATAGAAGACAAGAAACCTTCAGGTCTTATGTTGCCACCCCAACTAAAAATAGTAGGTATACTAGAAGCCTTCCTTTGTGTAAGAAATGCACTTTATATCACACAGGACCTTGCACTGTCAAGTGTCAGACTTGCAGCAGGGTGGGTCATTTGATCAGAAACTGCAGAAACAAAGGACCAACCACTGGAAGCAATCAACAACCAGTATCAGTAATTTTTCATGCCTGTGGAAAGAAAGGACATTACAATTATCAGTGCTCAAAGACAAACAACAATGCCCATGGAAGAGCATACTTGCTGAGGGACAAGAACGCTCATCGAGACCCAAACGTAGTCACTGGTACGTTCCTTCTAAACCAACATCTAGCTAGAGTATTATTCGATTCCGGAGCAGATAAAAGTTTTGTATCCATAACTCTTGCTTCTATGCTTAATATTCCACCAATTACACTAGATACCACTTACGATATTGAAATGGCCAATGGAAACTTAGTAGGCACTAATACCGTTATACAGGGTTGCACCCTGATTTTGTTAAATCAACCTTTCAAAATTGATCTTATGCCAATTAAACTCGGTAGTTTCGACGTCGTCATTGGTATGGATTGGTTATCCAAGTATCATGCTAGAATTATTTGTGACGAGAAAGTCATCCACATCCTAATTGACGATGAAACTTTGATCATCCGAGGTGATCAAAGTAAAACCCGACCAAGCCTCATATCCTGTATAAAAACCAAAAGGTATATATCTAGGGGATGTCAAGTTTTCATAGCCCAAGTAATAGAAAAGAAGTCAGACGATAAACGACTGGAAGACATACCAGTAGTCAAAGAATTTTCAGAATTTTTTCCTGAAGATCTACCTGGCCTACCCCCAGTTCGTCAAGTAGAATTCCAAATCGACTTAGTTCCAGGAGCAGCACCAGTGGCCTAAGCACCTTACAGATTAGCTCCTTCAGAAATGCAGGAACTATCAAACCAACTTCAAGAGTTGGCAGACAGAGGTTTTATCCGACCATGTACTTCGCCTTGGGGAGCTCCTGTCTTATTTGTTAAAAAGAAAGATTGATCTTTCAAAATGTGTATCGATTACCGGGAACTAAATAAACTTACTGTAAAGAATCGTTACCCATTACCTAGGATCGATGACTTATTCGACCAACTTTAGGTTCGAGTGTTTACTTGAAAATCGACTTAAGATCAGGTTATCATCAACTGAAATTAAGGAATGAAGATATTCCCAAAACTGCTTTCAGAACGAGGTACGGATACTATGAATTTCAAGTGATGCCATTTGGTTTAACTAACGCACCTGTTGTATTCATGGATCTCATGAACCGTGTGTGCAAACCATAATTGGTTAAATTTGTGATAGTGTTCATCGATGATATTCTCATCTACTCTTGTAACAAAGAAGAACACGCAGATCATCTGAGAATAATCCTGGGATTACTCAGAAAAGAGAAATTATATGCCAAGTTCTCCAAGTGTGATTTCTGGATCAATATCGTACAATTTCTTGGACACTTAATTGATAGTCAAGGACTTCATGTTGACCCCGCCAAGATTGAAGCAGTTGAGAATTGGGCATTTCCTACTACACCTACAGAAATACATCAATTCTTAGGACTTGCCGGCTATTATCGAAGATTAATTAAGGATTTCTCAAAGATTGCAAAGTCTTTGATTGAATTAACCCAAAAGAATAAGAAGTATATCTGGGGCGAAGACCAAGAGGCAGCTTTCCAATTACTTAAGCAGAAGCTTTGTGAAGCTCTAATCTTAGCATTACCAGAAGGAAACGACGATTTTGTTATTTACTGTGATGCATCACTTCAAGGACTGGGAGATGTATTAATGCAAAGGGAAAAAGTTATTGCATATGCATCCCGACAACTCAAATCTCATAAAGAAAACTATACCACTCATGATCTCGAATTAGGAGCAGTAGTGTTCGCTCTTAAAATTTAAAGACACTATCTATACTGTACAAAGTGTACTGTGTTCACTAATCATAAAAGTCTTTAGCATATCCTTGATAAAAAAAAGAGTTGAATATGAGACAACGCCGTTGGTTAGAATTTCTCGCAGATTACGATTGTGAGATTCGTTGCCATCCTGGAAAGGCAAATGTTGTGGCAGATGCCTTAAGCCGAATCAAACCACTCCAAGTTAGATCATTAGTCATGACCATTCACCCAAAATTTCCATCATAAATTATCTAAGCCCAAAATGAAGCACTAAAAGAAGAAAACCTCAAAGCTGAGAACTTACGAGGAATGGACAAAGCATTTGAAATACGTCCTGATGGAACCCGATGTATCAAGAATCAAAGTTGGTTACCACTCTTTGGTAATCTGAGGGACTTGATCATGCATGAATCTCATAAATCAAAGTATTCCATTCAACCAGGTTCTGACAAGATGTATCAGGATCTAAAGAAACTCTATTGGTATCCTAACATGAAGGCAATCATTGCTAAATATGTCGGCAAGTGTTTAACATGTTCTAGAGTTAAAGCTGAATGTTAGAAGCCATTCGGCTTACTAGTACAACCGGAGATTCCTATGTGGAAGTGGGAGAGAATAACGATGGATTTCGTCACAAAACTACCTAAAACCTCAAACGGACATGACACAATCTGGGTCATTATCGATCGCCTTACCAAATCCGCACATTTCATCCCTACTCGAGAGACAGATAGTACGGAAACCCTTACAAGATTGTACATAAAGGAAATAGTCTCCCGACATGGAGTGCCAATATCTATCATCTCGGATCGTGACAATCATTTCACATCCAGATTCTGGCAATCATTACAAAGTGCTTTAGGTACTCAATTAGACATGAGTACGACATATCATCCCAAAACCAATGGACAAAGTGAAAGAACCATTCAAACACTCGAAGACATGCTTCGAGCCTATGTTATAGATTTTGGAAAAGAATGGGAAACACACTTACCATTAGTGGAATTTTCTTACAATAATAGTTACCATGCCAGTATTAAGGTAGCACCATTTGAGGCACTTTATGGTCGAAAATGCAGATCACCTATTTGCTGGGCCAAAGTTGGAGATGTTCAACTTATGGGACTAGAAATAATCCATGAAACCACTAAAAAGATAATGCAAATTCGACAACGCTTGTAAGCTGCAAGAGATCGGCAAAGAAGTTACGCCAATGTAAGGCGAAAGCCTTTAGAATTTTAAGTTGGAGATCGTGTTATGTTAAAAGTATCACCTCGTAAAGGTATCATCCGATTAGGAAAACGAGAAAAGCTTAATCCCTGGTACATTAGACCATTTAAGATTCTTAAAAGAGTCGATCCAATGGCATATAAACTTGAACTTCCTGAAGAACTCATAAATGTCCACAATACTTTCCATGTTTCTAATCTAAAGAAATGCTTATCTAATGAATCACTTGTCATTCTAATGAAAGAGCTTCGGCTTGATGACAAACTCAACTTTATGGAAGAACCAGTGGAGATTATGGATCGAGAGGTCAAGAAACTAAGACAAAGTCGTATTCCTATAGTCAAAGTAAGATGGAACTCTAAAAGAGGACTAAAATTTACATGGGAACGTGAAGATGAAATTCGTGCCAAATATCCACATCTATTTTCCAACATCACTTCAAAGTCTAACTAAATCTCGGGACGAGATTTCTTTAAGGTTGGGGGACTATAACAACCCTCAATTTTCATCAATATAAATAAAAATCTATTAATTTAGATGCATTGTAATATCCATCTATTAAATTAGATGCAATGTAACATCTATATATACCACCTTTTTACAGGGAAATTTTTCGCTTTATTCCATTATGTAACATAGATTACATAACTAAAGTAAATGAGCTCACGCAACAATTGCCATCAATCAGATTTCACTGTACTATTAAGGTGAGTTCATAGCCTCACTTTTAAATCTCTTTAATGTTTTCATAAACCCGTGAGGGGGATACATGCTATAAATTATGAATACAAGTATTTTTCAAAATATATGCTATCCTGATATACTATTACAACTAATGTATGTGTCTCCTGATTTGCCATTAATGCCTTTCTCTCCAACAGAGCTATGAACAATGTATACTATCACTCGGTAGCAGATTACTTCTTAGTGATGAGCACATTTGTTTCTAAAGTTCTTGGTCAGATGGCCTATCTTGTTACAAGTATTACACTTAACAATACAAGGTCTTGTGTGATGCAGAGTGCATTTCTTACACAAGGGACGGTTTCCAATATACCCATTGTTTTCAGTTGGGGTTACAGCATAAGACCTGAAGGTTTCATGTCTTCCGTTCTGTTGTGGTTGGTGATTATTGTAGTGGTTGTTGGTGTTGGTGTTACGGTAGTTGTTGTTTTTGTTGAAAGTTCTTATGTCGTCAAATTTCATTGTGATCACTGGATACTTGCATCGGGGGTATTGTGCTTTGTTACCTGATCATGGCCTCTGGGCTATGTTAATGGCTTCCTCTAGAATTTGAGGTTTAGAGGCGGTAACATTCCCTTCAATACTTCGAGGCAATCCACCAATGAAAACTTCCATCATTTTCTCAGAATCTGACTCCATAGTAGGACACAAGGTTACCAATTCCTGTAATCTTCTCACATATGCCTTGAGATCATTCCCCTTCACAGTCAGATGGTAAAATTCTTCTTCCATCTTTTGGACCTCAGTTCGGAGACAATATTTCTTTATCAAAAAGCCTTTTGAATTTAACCTAGGTAATCTTGTAAGCTTCTTCTATCCCAATAGGTTGGGCAAAAGAATTCCACCAGGATAGAGCTTCTTCAGTTAAAGTACCAGTAGCAAACTTCACCTTGCAGTCTTCGGTACAGTTGCTACGGGAAAACACTGATTCAGTTCGCTCAAACCAGCAGATAAGACCAACAGCTCCTTCTGAACCTTTAAAATTGAAAGGTTGGCAGCTCATGAACTCTTTGTAGCTACACTTTCTTGCTACAGGAGCTTCTCTTTCTCCAGTGTTCCTATTGGTATTGTCAGCATTTTCCATTGTTGCAGCTTATGCTTCCAGAGCTGTGGCAACACTGTCAGTAACTAGTTTCCTGATGGCAGCTTGAGTCATGGCTGGTGCTTCAAATGTTGATGTCCTTTTGGGAGGATTTCTATAATAAGACAAAACACATAATAAGAATGATATCACAATTCTTTCCTTAAAATGCGTAAGGTTCAAAAATAAACATTGTCACAATAGTGATATCATAGATACTTATTTGATATGAATTCTAACAAGTATCTAACTTATTAGTTTATTTTCTAGGGGTTATGGTAAGATTCATAATGATGAAGACAAGAGAAATTAGGACACAAAGATGAATCATAAAACGGGGGCAACATCACCATTTTATTATATCATGAAACGACTTGCCTTTGTACTATAATAGTCAAAATTTTGACAAGTGGTTGTTATTTATAACCACCAACATTCCTATGACAACTTGGCTTGAGCAGGTTAGTCTAACGTTAATGTAGTCTTATGTGCCTGTTGCAATGTATGACTTATGTGATTTTAGGTGTTTATGTGTGTTTATATGTGTTTATGAGGTATTGGTAATCAATGTATTGAGTGTGATCATCTTAATAAGATTGGAATGGTGGTGAAATTGGTTAAGTTTATTTCGTTCACTTTTGAGTGACAAGGAAATGATTATTGAGATTCGAGCGTTTATGTGTTAGTTGTGTAAGTATTTTTACGTATATGTATTTTTTTGTGTTAGTTAGGTCTAAGGTTAGGTTTTTTTTAGATTTTTACTGGTAAGTTAGAAGAAATGTTAAAATCTTCTTATTTTAGGAAAGTTAGGTTGAAAATGAAAAGTTAAAAAGTTATTTTTTTAAAAGTCTAGTGAATTGCGTTTATGTAAAAAGGTATAGTCAAATTAACTTAGGTTTTTATAAAAATTTAAGGTATTGTAAATAATTATGTAATTAATAATAATAAAAAAATAAATACAAGGCCAATCGGCCGATTTAAAGAAAAAGGAAAAAGAAAGAAAAAAAAAGAGTTTGAATAGGAAACAAATTATAATTAGTATTTATCTAGGATCTAGTAGGTGGTTATATATAATACAAAAAATAAACTAATCCCTAAAACCATCCCCCATTATTGTCCGGCCGATTTTACAAGAGAAAGAAAAGAAGAAAATTTTTAGGGTTCTCTGTTAAGGTATTTTCTAATCCTTTGATTAATTCTAGTTAAATTTTAATTCTTGTGATCTAAGCTTGATGGATTAGGGTTTATAAATTAGGATTTATAAATTAGGGCTTTGATTTTTCTGGAATTTTTATGTAAATTGATTGTTTTGAACATTAGTTTAATTGTGTTACGGAGATTTGACCTTGCGTTAGGGTTGATTCCGCCCGGAATTAGTGGTTTAATTCACAGCAGAATTTTAGGCAGTTTTGTAACGAGCATAACTCATTCATAAAAATTTAAATAAATAATTACAACATACTGGAGATAACCTCAGAGAGTCTACTTTCCAAAAAAGTTGGCCTCATGAGTTTTTATGGTCGGGAAGTGGATCAAAGGGTCGTTACAAAATCAGTGTGTAAAACAATGACGAATTTCTGTTGTTGGTTTTGATTCTTCTTAATATCCTTGGACATTAGGTAGAGGCTAAAATCACCTGGGAAGTTATTGTATTTATTGTGGGTGTGACCCCTGAATTGTTTCTCTAGTATGGAAGGAGGTTATAATGTGGTCAGCTAGTGCCAATACGTTTAGGAGCCTGGCATAATTCTAGATGAATTTTAGGACACTTTGGTTATTGGAATTTTCTAAGGGTATTTGTTAAAGGGTAATGGATTTGAGAGCATCTATGAGAGGTTCATAAGGACTAATTTTGTCAGCATAGTGAATTTTGGTTTGAATTGTGGAGAGTGTCTTTCTAAGTGGTACGTTATAGGACGTGTATACGTGAGTTATAAATTTGATCAAAACCAGAAAAATATAAAGTATAGCCGTTGAAGGTGTTAAATGGCATATGTGGTAGGAGTCTGGGGAAAGGTTTTAAATCATGTATAAAGATTTATGGTAGATAGCCTTAGATATCTTCATAGTTGAGGTTTAAATCATATTCGGTTGAATGCCTAATGATGGTCTAGTAGCTTATTGGTGTGCTTAATTGTTAGATTTTATATGAAGTGTCTTGTAAAGCTTTTGTTGGATTCTTTGGGAAGTTTAAGCACTCAAGTGGAGTTTCATTAGTACCACTTTTAATGCTTTTACATTGGGGATGGAAATGATGCAAAGATGATTTTGGATGTGTTTAATCGCATTGCGATTGTGTTGTGGTTTTTTCTTGAGGCAATGAACGTTTATGTGGTTATTATAGGGTGATATGCTTAATGTTGTTGTGATTGCTGTGTTGATTACGGTTAGAGGGTAGCTGCTTCTACCTACTATTAAATCTATTAGAGGATTGAAATAAGATCCTTATTTCTGTTGTGATTTGGTCTGGTGGGGTAGTGACTCTACTCATTTCCAAATCTAAATAGAGGGTTGAAATAATTACTCATACTGTGTGGATGAAAAATTTCCCGATCGGAGGGTAATGGATTACCCCAGGCTTTGTTATGTGGATCGTGGGCACGTTCCGTCCCGTTGTGATTGATTATGAGTTGTATGATAGCCTATGTGATAGCTAGCTTAAATTGTTCTGCCATGATATGTTATGTTAATCGCAGCAAATTGTTTTGTTTTTTTAAAAGATTGATTTGTAGTGTCTAAACAATGACTCTCACCCTCCCATTGTGTTGTACTGTTTTTAAGCATTATTTGAAGGTGAGGTTCATGAGGACTATTAAAGCTAAGAGAAAGTGGATAGAATGAACGCTGGATTCCATTTGAGTTCTCTCTTGAGTTTATTTATGTTTTTTGTTTGAATAAATGCGTTAGCATGAATTGTTTGGATTATGTTATGCATGTCATTTATTGACGAGACCTCTTTCTCATTAATAAAGACACCATTAGGTTTTGGGTATTGTTATGAAAAACCTTGTTATATTTGCTTTACATTTAATTTTCATTTTAGTATTCTCTATATAGACCCATGTGTTATGTGCATGATATACTATTCTTGTTTACGCCTCCGTTTTTGCATTGGCGGGGTCTGTGACAGATTGGTATTAGAGCCTTATGGTTATTGAGAACATAGGTGGTTGAGCCTAGACTTATAAGCTTTATGGGTCCTCATATGAATGCTTTAGGAATAATGTGGTAAGTATATACACTATTTGCTTATTTTCCCTAAGTTTCATAAAGTTACATTATACTGTATAACTATATATATTATATATAATATATATATATATAATATATATATTTATATCAAGGTTGAGTTTTTCTCTTTGCTATTTTGAGATCCGTATCCTGATATAGTATATGTTTTGTGGTCTATTATAGTATGTCTCCCCCTATTTGTAGAAAGTACCATAATTCAGTTGCTTTCGCAACTAGGTGTAAAAAGATTAAGAAATACAGGCGGTTGAGTAACCGCATAAGATCTTGAATTCTATTGCTATGTGGCTATTTAGAGTCGAAGAGAGATGACCCTGAAGGAAGTGATGGTCAAACGATTGAGGAAATTGAAACAAAGATTAATTGCCAAGGATGGCACTATCACCAGAGTTCCTGGACAATTTCAAGGTTATGAAACGTCTGAAGAAGAGCCGGTAGAACAACCTATAAGACATGACTTGTATGGATTCGTGGATCACCCACAACTTCAACAAGGATATCCCATGAATGAGTTTGCACACACTCGACTACCTTAGCCAAAGGGTAACATGAATGGATGGTTGATAGAAGATGAGGAAGAAGTGGAGAGGAATGAAGTGGACTCGGACCTAGAGTCCACCGCAAGCAGTAAACCTGTGTGGAGAAAGACAAATAAAGCTGATCATGACCGCGCGTCTCGTAATTGCCCATGGTGGTCCTGGTCTATGTAGCACGGTTCTAAGTTATTGATATGTTTTAGCTTATTTTTCTTTCTTTCGACGTTAGGAGCCATGATAGGAATATTATTTTCGATGTTTGGATTCTGAGTATTAATAATAAAAGTGATTATTAGGATTATTCCTTGTGTTATTTGTTGGTTTCATTTTTTTAAGGTGCTATATGGTGTGTTTATATTATGAAGTGTCTTCATAGGAGGAAGTACAACTGTGAAAGGGGGCATCTATAATTATGGTGGCCAACATAATTATACATGCGCCACAACACAGGTGGACTTGCAAGTATGATTACATGGATTATTGTTGATGCGTTGCATGTACGTATATGGTTATTAAGAAGTATGATTCGATCATGATTCTTATTATATGGTCTAATGTATATAAATTTTATATCTTATAGAAAATGGCTTCAACACGTCGAAGTGGCAACAATGATAACAACAACAACGAGAACCCTGACATTGCTGCTATTATCGCACATCAATTGCAAACCATTCTTCCTCAGATTGTCACTCAAGTGACTAACAATGTGAACAATGCTAATAACGGTAATGGAGGAAATTGAGTGGGGTGGGAAATGGAAAATGGTGGGAACAACGAATGCACTTTCAAGGCATTCCAATCTTGTAATCCCAAGGAGTATGATGGGAAAGGAGGTGCGATAGTGCTTACTCGTTGGATCGAGAAGATGGAAAATGTGATAGATAATAGTGGTTGTGCTGAGAATCAAAAGGTAAGGTATGCGGCTAGTTCATTGGTGAACAAAGCTTTGACTTGGTGGAACACTCAAGTCCAAGCAAGAGGACGTGTGGCTGCAATTGGCCATGGCATGGAACGATTTTAAGGCATTGATGGTTGAAGAATTCTGCCCAAGTAATGAAATGGAGAAATTAGAGAATGAGTTTTGGAATCACCAAGGGAGTTTTATTAGGCGTAGATAGACAGGGGGGGCTAATCATGCTGCCTACACAGATAGGTTTCATGAGTTGGCCAAGTTGGTCCCACACTTAGTTACTCCTGAGTCATCTCGTATTAAGAGGTACATAGCTGGACTGGCTCCTGAGATTAGAGGAATGCTTCGAGCAACCCAAATGGTCGACACAATATTGAGGGAGCTGTTTTGGGTGGTTGCGGGTGGGGCGCTGTTATGATTATCAGGTAGGACTCACGCGCTCATTGCAGAGCGCGTCAAAGAGGTTGTTGCGAGAGGATAGCGTAGTGTTGATGAATTTGTGAATTTTCAAGGAGTCTGAGCAGATGGTAGTCGGGAGGAGTTGGCCCGCTCGCCAGACATGTCTGAGCTAGCAAGACAGGAGGATCTGGGAAAGACAACAAGAAGGCAAAGGTGGGGACAGGGTTTGTGGCGACGGCCCCACCTAGAAACGAGACTGTTGGATATTATCCAAGGTGTTCCAAGTGCTATAATCATCACCCAGAAAACGGATCGTGTAGATTGTGCTTTAGCTGTCAGAGACCGAGTCATTTCGCTAAGGACTTTCGTGGCACTCCGGGGTGCCAAGTAGGCAAGTGGCTCCGATGAATGATGTTAGAATGAGTAACAATCCGAGAGTGTGCTACGAGTGTGGAAGCCCAGATCATTTCCGCAACACATGTCCCAAGATGAATCGAGTACCTGGATAAGCGAGAAATCAATTGGCTTTAGAGGACAGTCGTAACAATCGGAGCAATGGAAACCAAGTTAGAGGAAGGGCTTACAACGTGAATGTGAATGCAATGGACGCGATCTAGGATCCTAACATTGTAACAGGTACGTTCTCTCTGAATGATCACTTTGTTATCGTATTATTTGATTCTGGAGCCTATTTTAGTTTCATATCTACTGAATTTGCGCCCTTGCTTAATGTGAAACCTAGTATTGTGAATCCTGGTTATGTGATAGAGGTAGCTGATGGTAAGAAAGTAGAAGTAGACAGGATTATCCATGACTGCAAACTAGAACTAGAAAGTTCCTTGTTTAGCATAAACTTAATACCTTTGGGTCATGGAAGTTTTGATGTGATTGTGGGAATGGATTGGTTGTCCTAACATAAGGTTGTGATAGTATGTCATGAGAAAGTAGTAGAAATACCAGTGGAGGATGGTAGGATCCTTAGAGTTCATGGGGAACGAACCATATGAATTGCCAAGGTATTGAAGAGCGTGAAGAAGGATGAACCGAAGTTGGGCGATATACCTATAGTATGTGATTTTGAAGATGTGTATCCTGAAGACTTGTCGGTGATTACCACCGCAACGACAAAGTTGATGGTTTTGTATAGATCTAGTTCCTGGCTGGAGCGGACGCCAATTGTGAAGTCTCCATTCTCGTTTTAGCGCCTTCAGAGATTGCAAGAATTGTCTAGCAGCTGCAAAGAGTTACAAGACAAGGGTTTCTTAGATCCTAGCATTCTCCCATGGGGAGCGCCAGTGTTATTTTGTCAAGAAGAAGGATGGATCGCTATATGTGTATCGATTATAGAGAGTTGAACAAGTTGACGGTTAAGAATCGTTATCCTCTTCCGAGAATTGATGATTTATTTGACCAACTACAAGGATCGTGTTATTTCTCCAAGATAGACCTTCGGTCAGGTTATCACCAACTACGCGTGCATGAAGACGACATACCTAAGACGGCGTTCTGAACGAGATATGGACATTTTGAGTTTACGGTTATGCCTTTTGGGCTAACCAATGCGCCTGCAATTTTTATGGATTTGATGAACCGAGTTTGTAAACTGTATTTAGATAAGTTTGTTATCGTTTTATCAAAGACATTCTTGATCTACTCGAAGATGAAGGAGGACCATGAAGTTCATTTGGGTTTGGTGTTAGAATTGTTAAGGAAGGAGAAGCTGTATGCCAAGTTCTCCAAGTGTGAGTTCTGGTTGCAAGAGGTGCACTTTCTTGGTCACATTGTTAATCAGAATGGTATACATGTGGATCCCAGCAAAATAGAAGCAGTAAAGAATTGGAAAACCCCTACGACACCTTCTGAGATTCAATCATTTTTGGGATTAGCCGGTTACTACCGACAGTTTATTGCAAATTTCTCCAAAATTGTTAAACCTCTTACCTCGTTGACTCAAAAGAATCAGAAGTACGTATGGGGCGTGGAGCAAGAAGAGGCTTTTCAGACCTTAAAGAATAACTTGTGTGATGCACCAATATTGACGCTACCTGATGGAGTTGAAGATTTCATAGTTTATTGTGATGCATCGAACCAAGGATTAGGTTGTGTACTCATGCAAAGAGGAAAAGTTATTGCCTATGCATCGAGGCAGCTGAAAATCCATGAAAAGAATTACACGACGCATGATTTAGAGTTGGGAGCGGTGGTATTTGCTCTTAAGGCTTGAGGCATTATCTGTATGGTACTAAGAGTGTTATCTATACCGATCACAAAAGTCTTCAACACATTTTTGATCAGAAAGAGCTGAATATGCGTCAGAGGAGATGGATTGAGTTGTTTAGTGATTATGAGTGCGAGATTCGTTACCATCCTGGTAAGGCGAACGTTGTGGCTGATGCATTGAGTAGGAAGGAGCGGCTGAAACCTAGACGTGTAAGGGCTATGGCAAATGGACTATTCCAGGACCATCCCCCTAAACCCCACTGGTTTTGTTTGGATTTGTGTGTTGGCTTTGGTTTGGGGTTGGAATGGTGTTTTGGTTGGATTGTGGATTTGTGGATGTTTTCTTGTGGTTGTTTTGTTGTTTTGTTGTGGATTGTTGGATGTTTGGAATGTTGGGGTGTTTCGGATTTTGGATATGGGAATGAAGAGAGATATTACTACTTATGTTAGTAAGTGTTTGACATGTTCAAAGGTAAAGGCTGAGCATCAAAGGTCTTTGGGCTTACTGCAACAACCTGAGATACCTGAATGGAAGTGGGATAAGATCACTATGGATTTTATCACTAAGTTGCCTAGGTCAAAAAGTGGGCATGACACGATTTGGGTCATAGTCGATAGACTAACTAAGTCGGCTCATTTCCTAGATATAAGGGAAGACTATAGTACTGAGAAATTGGCAAAGATCTACATTGATGAGATAGTCACGAGACATGGAGTTCCTGTGTCAATTATTTCAGATAGAGATGGACGATTTACGTCGCGTTGCTGGCAGACTGTACAAAAAACTTTAGGGACGAAGTTGGATATCAGTACGGCTTATCATCCCCAAACAAATAGACAAAGTGAGCGTACGATTCAGACCTTAGAGGATATATTGAGGGCATGTGTAATTGATTTTGGTGGTAGCTTGGGAAGGTCATCTACCAATTGGTGAGTTTTCTTATATATAAGAGCTTATCATTCGAGTATAAGATGTGCTCTGTTTGAAGCCTTGTATGGAAGGAAGTGTAGGTCGCCTATTTTATGGGCTGAGATTAGAGAAAGTAGTTTGATTGGACCTGAATTGGTTCAAGAAACGACTGATAAAGTTGTGTTGATAAAGGAGAAGCTCAAAGCAGCGAGTTGAGATGTCAAAAGAGCTATGTGATAATAGACGCAAAAACCATTGGAATTCGGAAAGAGTAGGAGATCGAGTAATGTTGAAAGTATCACCTTGGAAAGGTGTATGTAATTCGTTTTGGGAAAAAGGGTAAGTTAGCACCGAGATACGTAGGACCATTTGAGATTCTTAAAAGGATCGGTCCTGTAGCTTATCGATTGAGATTGCCTGAGGAATTGAGTGGGGTACATGACACGTTTCATGTGTCAAACCTAAAGAAATGTTTTGCGGATGCTAGTTTGCATGTGCCATTAGGTGAGATTAAGATTGACAAAACTCTTCGTTTTGTTGAGGAACCTGTAGAGATAATGGATCGTGAAGTTAAGAGTTTAAAGCGTAATAAGATAGCGTTAGTAAAGGTTTGTTGGAATTCTAAGCGTGGTCCTCAGTTTACTTGGGAACGCGAGGATTATATGAAGTCTAACCCTCAGTTATTTGTTGATCAAGCTGATGAATCGGCTAGTTAAATCTCGAGACGAGATTTCCTGAAGGAGGGGATACTGTGACAACTATGGCTTGAGCAGGTTAGTCAAACCGTTAGTGTTGACTTAGGTGCCTGTTGCAATGTATGACTTATGTGATTTTATGTGTTTATGTGTGTTTATGAGGTATTGGTAATCAATCTATTGAGTGTGATCATCTCAATGAGATTGAAATGGTGGTGAAATTGGTTAAGTTCATTTCGTTCACTTTTGAGTGACAAGGAAATGATTATTGAGATTTGACGCACTTTCTGTGTTAATGTCGTAAAGTATTTTTCGTATATGTATTTTTGTTTGGTTAGATTAGGTCTAAGATAGTTAGATTTTTAGTGGTAAGTTAAGAAGAATGTAAAATTTCTATTTTAGGAAAGTTAGGTTGAAAATGAAAAGTTAAAAAGCTATTTTTTATAAGTCTAGTGAATTGCGTTTATGTAAAAAGGTATAGTCAAATTAGCTTAGGTTTTTATAAAAATTAAGGTATTGTAAATAATTATGTAATTAATAATAATAATAAAAAAATACAAGGCCAATCGGCTGATTTAAAGAAAAAGGAAAAAGAAAAAGAAGAAAAAAGAAAAGTGTTCTTGATTCCTCGCGAAAACAAATTAGATTTAATATTTTTATCAGGTTCTCTTAGTAGGTACCCCTATCAGAATACAAACTAATCCCTAAAACCCTCCCCCATTATTGACTGGTCGATTTTACAAGAAAAGGAAAAGAAGAAAAAATTTAGGGTTCTTGGTTAAGGTATTTTCTAATCCTTTGATTAATTCTAGTTAAATTTTAATTCTTGTAATCTAAGCTTGATGGATTAAGGTTTATAAATTAGGGTTTATAAATTAGGGCTTTGATTTTTCTGGAATTTTATAATGTTATAATGATTGTTTGAACATTAGTTTAATTGGTTACGAGATTTGACCTTGCGTTAGGGTCTAGATTGCCCGAATTAGTGGTTTAATTCACTACAGAATTTTAGGCAGTTTTGTAACGAGCATAACTTATTCATAAAAATTCAAATAAATAATTTACAACATACTGGAGATAACCTCAGAGAGTCTACTTTCCAGAAGAGTTAGCCTCATGAGTTTTTATGGTCGGGAAGTGGATCAAAGGGTCGTTACAAAATCAGTGTGTAAAACAGTGACGAATTTCAGTTTTGGTTTTGATTTTTCTAAAAATACTTAGACATCTAGTTAGAGGCTAAAAATCACGTGGAAGTTATTTTATATATTGTATGTGACTCCTGAATTTTTTTCTAAGTATGAAAGGAGGTCTAAAGTGGTCAGCTAGTGCCATACTTTTAGGAGGTCAGATTCTAGACGAATTTTGGACACTTTGGATTAATGAATTTCTAAAGGGTATTTGTAAAAGGGTAATGGCTTTGGGAGATCTATGAGAGGTTCATAGGACATATATGTAGCATGGTGAATTTTGGTTTGAATTGTGGAAGTGTTTAAGTGGTACGTTTAGGACGCGTAAGTGAGTATAAAATTCTGCTCAAAACCAGAAAATATAAAGTGTAGCAGTGAAGTGTAAATGGCATATGTAGGAGTTGGAAAAGGTTTAAATCAAGTATATAATTATGGTAGATAGCTTAAATATCCATCATAGTTGAGGTTACATCATATTGGGTTGAATGCCTAATTGATGGTAGCTTATTGTGTGCTTAATTGTTTAGATTATCCGTGAAGTGTTTGTGAAGCTTTTGTTGGAGTCTTTTGGGAAGCTAAGCATCAGGTGAGTTTCTTGTCCCATTATAATGTATTTACATTGGATGGGAAAATGTGCAAAGATGTTTTGGATGTGTTTAATCGCTGCGATTATGTGGTTTTACTTGAGGCATGAACGTTTATGTGGTTATTATAGGTGATATGCTTAATGTTGTTGTGATTGTTGTATGATTCCGGTTAGAGGGTAGTGCTTCTACCTACTCTAAATCTAATTGGAGGATTAAATATAAGATCTATTTCTATGTGGAATTCGGGTTAGAGGGTAGTGGACTTTACTCATTCCAATCTAATCTGTAGGGTTGAAATATATACTACATATGTGTGATTCGGTCGGGAGGGTAATGGGTTACCCCCAGGCTTTGTTATAGGTTGATCGGGGGGCACGTTCCGTCCAGTTGTGATTGATTGTGAGTTATATTGATAGCCTATGTGTTAGCTAGCTTAATTGTTTCTTGCCATGATATGTTATGTGAATTGACAGAATCATTGTTTTGTTTATTTTAAGGGGATTGATTTGTGTGTCTTAAACCTATGACTCTCACTAACATTATTGTTGACGTTTGTAAGCCTTCATTTTCAAGTAAGGTTCATGAGGTATTTAATGCTACAGAGAAGTGGATACTAGTGAACGCTAGGATTCATTGGAGTTCGCTCTTGAGTTTATTTATGTTTTCTGTTTGAATTAATGCGTTAGCATGAAATGTTTGGATTATGTTCTGCATGTCATTTATTGACGAGACCTCTTTCTAATTAATAAAAACACCATTAGGTTTTAGGTTTTGGGAATTTTATGGACACCTTGTGGTTTTGCTTTACTTTAGTTTTATTATAGTACTTTCTCTATATAAGGGACACCATGTGTTTTGTGATGATATCATTCTTGTTTAAGCCTCGGTCTTCTGCCTTGGCGGGGTGTGATAAAATCCGTGGCTAGGTTCTTTCAAAAGTTTTATACTAGTATCTAATCTAGTAGTCCGATGGTCCTTCCTGGCTGTTCTTGAGTTCATAGATTGCATTCAGAAGACTTTCCTTATCGGCTTGGTGACGAACCTAGATCTCCTCGATAATTTGTTCTAGATTAGCAATCCTGAAGCGAGCCAGAGCAATCTTGCTGTTATTTCCCATTTGATTTCTTTGATGTTTAGCAATTTGAGTACGAGACTCTTGGAGTTCAGCTTCCAGATTGTCAAAATCTTATTGTATGATCACTCGGCCATTTCCAAGACCTTCTATTTTGTCTTTTATGTGCTCAATGCGGTCAAGAGAGAGTTCATCTAGGTGATTTAAAATTTCCTCAATTTGCTCCTTATGACGTTCCAGACTTGTCTTATAAGAGCTTTCTCCTATCTCAAATGCTTGAGGTAGGGCAGAAGTAGATGAGGATGATCGGTCACGACCTCATTTTTTAAGTGGCAATAATTCCTCAAGAAGAAAGAATTCTTGAGGATTAAACATTGGAGATAGCATTGAAGATGGAGGTACAATAGTTGGTGGTGGAATAGGTGATTCTTTAGCATAGTATGCATGCATGACCTTCATATAGGGGTCATCATGAAAAAGTGAAAGAGTTGGTGAAGCTATTGGAACTAAACCAAATGAGTTATTTGAAGAGCTATAATAAGTTTTTCCTGGTGAAGCTAGGATATAGTCCGGGAAAGCCGGGATATAGTTAGGAAAGTTAGAGGAAAAAGCATCCTCAATATTGGAAGTAAGGTGGCTGAGAGAAGGTTAATCACTCTGTTAACAACCCAGTGGTAAATAACATAAGTTGTTTTATATAATTGTATATTTGTTAGTACTTTACATATATTCCGGAAGATCGTCAGTGGCACGTAAGGACTGTTTTGGATGAAAAGGTAATGTAGTTTTAGTTAAGCGGTTCAAACATTCGTTCTCTATAACCGTGGCTCTTGATACCAATCTATAACACCCCCATTTTTGACATATAGCAAAGGAAGCTAATCTGGGGTATTATTTATTGTACAACATCATAATCATAGAAACACAAACTACAAAAAGAGTCGTTCTTTAAAAGATAATGTGAATCATTCATTATTTCATCGAGTGTTTTTACAAACAGAGGTCCCCAAAATCTAATGAAAACATAAAGTTTTTTGAATGAAAACAGTTTAGCCTATCTTCAATTCTAGTGCAACTCCATTCCATATGTTGCTAAAAATACTAAGATAAACATGCCTCTATAAAGGTCAACACTATGGTTGAGTGATATTTCAAGGTTTATGGTAAAAACAGTTTGTGAATACTATTCAAATAGTGGGTTTAGTTTTTATTTCACCCATAAGTGTAATAGTTGCAATCGTGTACAATTATTATAGGAAAACAATATTATTGCATAAGCTCATGCACCTGAGCCTTGAGATAATCAATAATACAAAAAGTTGCCACCAACGGGTGCTTTGCAAACACCGAATGTGTTTAAATAAAGTGTGTTTGGTTACCAGAAAGTATAGGTACACCAACAGGGGAGTTCAGTCCCAAATAGATCTATTCACAGCATTCGCGCTTACTTCAAAAAGTAATTAACGGTTCATGATAGTGGGGTCTTAATGGCAAAAGTAAGGACTTGGGCAATAATATATCAGGATAGCATATAGTTGGAAAAACACTCGTATTCATGGTTTATAGCATGTATTCCCCTCGCGGGTTTATGAAAACATTAGAAGATTTAAAATGCGAGGCTATGAACTCACCTTAACAAGGAAAATCTGATTGATGTCAAAAGTATATCAAGTGATATTTGTTTGCCGTTCAAAAAAATAAAATAAAAAATATATCAAGTGAAAGTAACGGCCTCGTCACGCAACCTGAGGTAATATGTCAAGTCTTAGTGTGATGGTTTATGTTTCAAAACTTTATAAAGTTTAACGTATTACTTTGATTTATTAATTTATGGAAATATTGTATCACTGTTCGGGCTATCATAATCCAGAGGCCATGTAGTATCGTTTGAGGAGTCAGGGAACTTTAAATCGTAAACCCAGCAAACTCGTCAAAACAAATACCCAAATGGAACCCCTCACATGAAATTCCCTAGTAACGTGATACGATAAGATTTTAAGTTTCTTCAAAAGCTAGTCGATGATAAATTACGTTAATTATATAACGTAATTGTTTTATAATGCGTCGATCGTTGATTAATAGCGATAAATGTATCTGGTATTAAAAAAATCGAGTCTTATAATATTAATATATATTTTTATAATTTATATAAAAATATTATATTTTATATTTTTAAGTTTGCAAAAATGGCAATAAATACCCGTGATTTATAAACTTTTACAAATTTAGTCCTTTATATATAAAGCATATATAATTTAATCCTTTAACTTTAGAACTTGGCAAAACATCCCCTTGTAGTTATAGCATAAGGAAAATGACATTTTCAGTCCCTCTAGTTTTAAATTTCAGAAAGTTATGATATATACCTCTATGCATGAAAACATTTGCAAATCAAGTCTAAAATTCAAATTTTTGATATTTTTAAAATCCAAAAGAGTTTTGCAGGTCATGGCTTATTAAAATAAGCTAAAATAAGATGTTTTAACGTAAAAAAAGTTTAGAAAAATGATTCGTTAGCTAGAAAATCAAAACGGGTCATTTTTAGGGTTTTAACCAAAAACGCATAGGTTTGAGAACTCAAGGCTCAAACAAGAGTTCATATAGGATCTTAGAAGTCTTATGAATATTCTAAAATAGATTATGAGTTTATTGAACAATATTTTGAGCTTACTTGAGCTTATATGGGTCGTATGAGCTTATTTGGATTCGTACGCCTAGAAAACAACTTCAAGGGCTTCTTTTTCTTGATTCTTGGCTTCAATTCTGATCTTAAGGCTTCTCTTGATCCTCCTTGGTCTGATTTAGAACTCCATTTATTTGTGATGAATATTTGAGGTTTGTTTGGAAAAGTATGCTGTATGGTAGCGTAAAGATAGTACTCGAACACCGTTGGTGGCCAAGTTTTCTTGGTGTGATGGCCAAGGGTTGTAAGGGAATGACTAAGGGCAACTAGGTGATGAGTATGGAGAGCTAGGAGTGTAGCTTTGCAAGGTGGAAGGGTTGTGGGGGGTTCAGTTTGCAAGAAATGTGACAAAGGGGGTGTTTGCTTGGCAACCAAGTATTGTAGCAAGCAAGGAGGCAAGGAGGTGGGGAAGGTGCTTGTGGTGATGTAGTAGTGAGGTCATGGTGGTGCTTGGATGCTAGCTTGGTTTAAAATGGGTCAAAAATGAAATAAAGGGGTGTCGGGTTTGAATTTAGGTTTGGGTTAGGGTTTTTGGTTTTAAATTCAAGTTAGGGTTAAGGTTTAGGATAGATTAGGGTTTATGATTAAGGTTTTATTGTTAGGATTAGGGTTTAGGTTTAAGGTTTAAGTTTTAAAATGAAATTAGGGTTTTAAAACTAGTTTAGGGTTTCGGGTTAGGGTTTTAGGTTTTAGGGGGGGGGGGGGGGGGGGGACGTAGATTAGGGTTTAGGATTAGGGTAATTAGGGTTTAAATGTTGTGCATTAGGAGCTTGTACTTAGTGCTTAAGTAATGGTAAGAAACTAGAAGAAAAATGGTGGTAAAATGAGCTTATTTGAATCCGTGCTTTATTGATTTGTACATTGAGCTTAAACATGTTGTACCATGGTTTTGGAGGGAAGTATGATTCAAATATTATGCTATGATATACTCTGTAATATGCCTTGAATACTTGTACATTCATTTTATATGTGTACATTACATATAATTAGGGTTTTGATATAAACGTTTAACGTTTAAAGTCTGTTTTGATATAACGTTGTAAATGGTACGTTAAATGGATAATGTACTTGGTAAAAATGATATTAAGATATAGACTTGACATATTAGGATGTTTACATGATATAAACATAGATAGAATTTACCAGAGGTAGGTTGCGTGAGCTCGTTTACTTTAGAGATGCAAGTTACATTGCATAATGAGATAAGCACAAATTTCCCTGTAAAAAGGTGGTATATATATAGATGGATATTAAGTACATTAATATATAGATAGGATAATTACATTGATGAAAATTACGGGTTGTTATAGTCTCCCCCCCTTAAAAGAAATCTCGTCCCGAGATTTAGTTGGATGTCGAAGTGATGTTTGAAAACAGATGTGGATACTTGGAGAACTTGGCATACAACTTCTCTTTCTTGAGTAATTCTAGGATTATTCTCAGATGATTTGCGTTGCCTTCTTTTGTTCCGAGATGTAGATGAGCAATATCATCGATGAAAACACTATGACAAATTGGTCCAAGTATGGTTTACCACACACGGTTACTGAGATCCATGAAGGACAGCAGGTGCGTTACGTTAAAACCAAAATGGCATCACGTGAAAATTCATAATGTCCGTATCTGTTCTGAAAGGAAGTCTAGGAATATCTTATTCTTCTCCAGTTGATGATAGCCTGATCTTAAGTTCGAGTAGACACTCGAACCTTGAAGTTGGTCAAATAAGTCATCAATCCTGGGTAATGGATAACGATTCTTTACGGTAAGTTTATTCAACTCCCGGTAATCGATACACATTCTGAAAGATCCGTCTTTCTTTTTGACAAACAAGACAGGAGCTCCCCAAGGCGAAGTACTTGGTCAGATAAAACCTCGATCTGATAACTCTTGAAGTTGGTTAGATAGTTCCTGCATTTCTGAAGGAGCTAACCTATAGGGTGCTCGGGCTACAGGTGCCGCTCCTGGAATTAGATCGATTTGGAATTCTACTTGGCGAACGGGAGGAAGGCAAGGTAGATCTTCAGGAAAAAATTCTGGGAATTCTCTGACTACTGGGATATCTTCTAGTCTTTTCTCGTCTGACTTCTTTTCCATTACTTGGATTATGAAAACTTGACAACCTCAGGATATATATCTTTCGGTTTTTATACAGGATATGAGACTTAGTCGGGTTTTACTTTGGTCACCTCGGATGATCAAAGTTTCACCGTTGATTTGGATTGTGTACGACTTTCTCATCACGGATTAATTCTAGCATGATACTTGGATAACCAGTCCATACCAATGACGACGTCGAAACTACCGAGTTTGATTGGCATAAGATCAATTTTGAAAGGTTGGTTTAACAAGGTCAGGGTGCAACCCTGAATAACGGTGTTTGTGCTTACTAGGTTTCCGTCAGCCATTTCGATATTGTAAAAGGTATCTATTGTAATGGGTGGAATATTTAGCATAGAGGCAAGAGATATGGATACGTAACTTTTATCGGCTCCAAAATCAAATAATACTCTAGCTAGATGTTGGTTTAGAAGGAACATACCTATGACTACATTCGGGTCTTGGTGAGCATTCCTATCCCTCAGCATGTAGGCTCTTCCATGGGCATTGTTGTTGGTAGTCTTTCGGCACTGATTTGCATAATGCCCTTTCTCTCTACAGGCATGACAAGTAACTGTCACTGGTAGCAGATTACTTCCAGTGGCTGGCCCTTTGTTTCTACAGATCTTGGTCAGATGGCCCACCTTGTTGTAAGTATTACACTTAACAGTGCAAGGTCCTATGTGATGCAGAGTGCATTTCTTACACAAAGGACGATTTCCAGTATACCCATTGTTTTCAGTTGGAGTGGCAGCATAAGCCCTGAAGGTTTTCTGTCTTCTGTTCTGTTGTGGTTGGTGATTATTGTAGCAGTTGTTGGTGTTAGTGTTACGGTAGTTGTTTTTGAAAGTTATTATGTCGTCAAACTTTCATTTGTGATCACTTGATACTTGCATCGGGAGGTGCTTTGTTACCTGATCATTAGCCTCTGCGGTATGTTAAATGGCTTCCTCTAGAGTTGAGGTTTAGAGGCTGGTAAACATTCCCTTCAATACTTCGAGGCAATCCCCTGATGAAAACTTCCATCATTTTCTCAGAATCTGGCACCATAGTGGGACACAAGGTTGTCAATTTTTGGAATCTTCTCACATATGTCTTGAGATCATTCCCCTTCACAGTCAGATTGTAACAATTCACGTCGTCCATCCTTCTGGACCTTAGGTTCGGGGGACAATCATTTATTATCAAAAGTTCTTGAATTCAACCAAGGTAATCTTGTAGCATCTTCTATCCCAATTAGGTCGGGCAAAAAGAATTCCACCTGGATAGAGCTTCTTCGGTTATGTACCAGTAGCAAACTTACCTTGCAAGTCTCGGTCGACATGATACGGGGAAAACACTGATTCAGTTCGCTCAAACCAGCAGATAAGTCCAATAGCTCTCCTGAACCTTTTAAAGTTAATAGGTTGGCAGTCAGGAACTCCTTTTTGCTACACTTATCTTCCTACAAGCTTCTCCTTTCTCCGGTGTTCCTATTTGGTATTGTCAGGCATTTGCCATTGTTGCAGCTTGTGCTCTAGAGCTGCGGTAACACTGTCAGCAACTTGTTTCCTGATGGCAGCTTGAGTCATGGCTGGTGCTTCAGATGTTGATGTCCTTTTAGGAGGCATTCTATCAACATAAGACAACAAAATAAGATATCACAAGTCTTAAAATGCTTAAAATGCAATGCTTATTTTTGAACTTTAAGCATTTTTAACAATAGTGATATTGAAATCATAAATACTTATATGTACTGAATTCTAACAAGCATCTACTTATTAGTTTATATTTCTAAGGGACACGGTAGATTCATAATGCTGAAGAACGGAGATAATGATGATATATTAAAATTTCTGATGTATCGTTATCTCCAGGTTTGGATATTGGATGAATAATATAAATCAGTAATATGAAACAACAAGGTATAACTAGTATTATATCATGAACAACTTGCCTTTGTACTGTACATAGTCAAATTTTGACAAGTGTTGTTATTTATACCACACATCCTGTGGCTAGGTTCTATCAAAATCTATAACTAGTATCTAATCTAGTAGTCCGATGGTCCTTCCTGGCTGTTCTTGTGTTCCATAGCATTGCATCAGAAGACTTTCCTTATCTGCTTGGTGACGAACATGGATATCTTCGATGATTTGTTCTAGATTAGCAATCCTGAAGCGAGCCAGAGCAATCTTGTTGTTATTTCCCATTTGCTTTCTTTGAAGTTTAGCAATTTGAGTACGAGACTCTCGGAGTTCAGCTTCCAGATTGTCAAAATCTTGTTGTATGATTACCCGACCTTTTCCAAGACCTTCTATTTTGTCTTCTATGTGCTCAATGCGGTCGAGAGAGAGTTCATCTAGGTGATTCAAAATTTCCTCAATTTGCTCCTTGTGACGTTCCAGACTTGTCTTACGAGAGCTTTCTCCTATCTCAAATGCTTGAGGTCAGAAGTAGAGGAGGATGATCGGTCACGACCACATTTCTTAAGTAGTAATAATTCCTCAGGAAGAAATAATTCTTGAGAATTAAACATTAAAGATAGCATTGAAAATGGAGGCACAATAGTTGGCGGTGAAATAGGTGATTCTTTAGCCATAATATGCATTGCATGAACCTTCACTATAGGGGTCATTCAAAATGAAAAAAGGTGGAAAGATTAGGTGAGCATTGGAAACTAAACCAAATGAGTTATTTGAAGAGCTAGAATAAGTATTTCCTGGTGAAGCTGGGACATAGTCCGGGGAAGCCGGGATATAGTCCGGAAAGTTAGAGGAAAAAACATCCTCAATATCGGAAGTAGGGTGGTTGGGAGAAGACATTACTCTGTTAACAACCCAACGGTAACTAACATAAGTTATTTATATAATAGTATAATAGTTATGTACTTTGCATACTATTCGGGAGATGTAGTGGCACGGATGACTTTCTTGGATGGAAAAAGAAAAGTAGTTATAGTTAAGGTTTCAACCCTGTTCTCTATAACCGTGGCTCTGATACCAATCTATAACACCCATATTTTGACAAATATAGCAGCGGTAGCTAATCTAGGGTATTATTTCATAGTACAACGGTCATAATCATAGAAAACGACTCATAAAGAGACGTTTTTGTAAAATTTAGTTATCATTCATTTATTCATCAGAGTTTTACAAGAAGAGAGATCCAAAAATCTAGAAACATAAAGTTTGAATGATAACAGTTTAGCCATCTTCAAGTCCGTGCCACTCCGTGCCACAAGATGCTCAGTTACCTGAGATAAACATGCTAAAAAGTCAACATAAAGGTCGAGTGAAATTCATAGGTTTATGTTAAACAGTTTGAATACAAGTTCAATAGTGGGTTACGTTGTTATACACCCATAAGTGTAATAATTGCAATGAGTATAATTATTATAGAAAACAGTATTATTGCCCTAAGCTTATGACACCGAGACCTTGAGATAATCAATAATCACAAGAAGTTGCCCCAACGGGTGCCTTTGCCAAACACCCGCATAGTGATTCAAATGAAGTGCGTTTGGTTACCAGAAAGTATAGGTACACCAACGGGGGAGTTCAGTCCCAAATAGATCTATTCACAGCATTCGCGCTTACTCCGAAAAGTAATTAATGGTTCATGATAGTGGGGTCTTAATGGCAAAAGTAAGGACTTAGGCAATAATATATCATGATAGCATACAGTTGGAAAAACATCTTTCATGGTTTAGAGATTTATCCCCTTGCGGGTTTATGAAAAACATAGGAAGATTTAAAAATGCGCGGCTATGGAATCATCCCTTAAACAGGAAAATATGATTGATGAGGACAAAAGTATATCAAGTGAAAGTAACGACCTTGTCACGCAACCTAAGGTAATATGTCAAGTCTTAGTTTGATTGTTTAGGTTTCAAAACTTTACAGAATTTAACATACATATTTGATTTATTAATTTATAGAATTATTGTATCACTATTCGGGCTATCATAATTCAGAGGTCATGCAGTATCGTTTGAGGAGCCAGGGCACTTTAAATCGTAAACCCAACAAACTCGTCAAAACAAATACTCAAATGGAACCCCTCACATGAAATTCCCTAGTAACGTATGACGATTAAGACTTTTAAGTTTTCTTCAAAAGCTCGTCGATGATAAATTCGTTAGATATATACGTAATTGATTTATAATGCGTCGATCGTTGATTAATAGCGATAAATGTATCAGGTTTAATAACATCGAGTATTATAATATTATACTATATTTTTATAATAATAAATAAAATATTCATTTTTTATTTTTAAGGTTTGGCAAAAATGGTAATAAATACATTGATTTATAACTTTTGACCATATTTAGTCCTTTGTATATAAGTATATCGTAATTTAAACCCGTTAACTTTAGACTAGGCAAAACAGCCCCTTGATAGTTATAACTTTAGGCAAATTAACCATTGTCAGTCACCTCCTAGTTATAAATTTCAGAAAGTTACGGATATACGCTATGCATGGAAAACATTTTTGGAAATCAAGTCCAAAATTCATTAAATGTGATATTTTGAAATCCAAAAGGATATTGCTGGTCGTGGCTTATTAGAATACAGCAAAAAAAATAAGATGTTCTAACGTAACACAACAGTTTAGAAAAAAAAAAATTGTTAGCTGTAAAATCAAAAACGTGTCGTTTTTGCGGTTTTAACCAAAAACGCATGGGTTTGAGGATTCAAGGCTTGAACAAGAGTTCGTATAGGATCTTAGGAGTCTTATGAATATTATAAAATAGATTATGAGCTTATTGAACAATATTTAGGCTTACTTTAGCTAGAAAGGGGTCGAAATGGTGTTTTTGGGTTCGTACGCCTAGAAATGCCTTCAATGGCTTCTTCCTTCTTTCTTATTAGCTTCAAACTGATCTTGAGGCTTCTCTTGATCCTCCTTGGTCTAGTTTAGAACTCCATTTGTGTTTGTGATGAAGATTTGAGGTGTGTTTGAAGATTTGAGGTGTGTTTGAAAGGGGTGTCGGGTTTGAATTTAGGTTCGGGTTAGGGTTTTTGGTTTTAAATTCGAGTTAGGGTTAAGGTTTAGGATAGATTAGGGTTTAGGATTAAGGTTTTAATGTTAAGATTAGGGTTTAGGTTTAAGGTTTAGGTTTTAAAATGAAATTAGGGTTTTAAAACTAGTTTAGGGTTTCGGGTTAGGGTTTTAGGTTTTAGGACGTAGATTAAGGTTTAGGATTAGGGTAATTTAGGGTTTAAATGTTGTGCATTAGGAGCTTGTACTTAGTGCTTAAGTAATGGTAAGAAACTAGAAGAAAAATAGTGGTAAAATGAGCTTATTTGAATCCGTGCTTTATTGATTTGTACATTGAGCTTAAACGTGTTGTACCATGGTTTTGGAGGGAAGTATGATTCAAATATTATGCTATGATACTTGTACACATGCCTTGAATACTTGTACATTCATTTTATATGTGTACATTACATATAATTAGGGTTTTGATATAAACGTTTAACGTTTAAAGTCTGTTTTGATATACGTATGTAAAATGGTACGTTAAATGAATAATGTACTTGGTAAAAATGATATTAAGATATAGACTTGACATATTAGGATGTTTACATGATATAAACATAGATAGAATTGGCATAGGTAGGTTGCGTGAGCTCGTTTACTTTAGAGATGCAAGTTACGTTGCATAATGAGATAAAGCAAAAATTTCCTTGTAAAAAGGTGGTATATATAATAGATGTATATTACAATGCATCTAATTTAATAGATGGATAATTACAGTGATGAAAATTACGGGTGGTTATAGTCTCCACATTAAAAGAAATCTCGTCCCTAGATTTAGTTGGATGCCAGAGTGATGTTGGAAAACAGATATGGATACTTGGTATAAATTTAATCTTCGCATTCCCATGTAAATTATGGTCCTCTTTTAGTGTTCCATCTTATTTTGACTATAGGAATACGACTTTGTTTTAGTTGCTTGACTTCTCGATCCATGATCTCCACTGGTTCTTCCATAAGTTGAGTTTGTCATCAAGTCGAAGCTCTTTTATTAAAATGACAAGGGATTTGTTAGATAAGCATTTCTTTAGATTAAAAACATGAAAAGTATTGTGGACATTACTGAGCTCTTCAAAAAGCTCAAGTTTATATGTCACTGGACCAATCCGTTCAAGGATTTTGAAAGGTCTAATGTACCAGGGATTAAGCTTTCCTCGTTTTCCGAATCGGATGACACCTTTACGAGGTGACACTTTTAACATAACTCGATCTCCAACTTGAAATTCTAAAGGCTTTCGCCTTACATTGGCGTAACTTCTTTGCCGATCTCTTGCAGCTTGCAAGCTGTTGTCGAATTTGCACTATCTTTTTAGTGGTTTCATGGATTATTTCTGGTCCTGTAAGTTGAACATCTCCAACTTCGGCCCAGCAAACAGGTGATCTGCACTTTCGACCATAAAGTGCCTCAATGGTTCACACAACTAAACACTGTTGTTTGTATTGTGCTGCCTTATATGGGCTGGTAATATTATTGTAGAAAATTCTACTAATGGATGGTAAGTGCTATTCCCATCCTTTCCAAAATATATAACACAGGCTCGAAGCATGTCTTCAAGTGTTTGGATGTTTTTTTCAACTTTGTCCATCGGTGTCAGATGGATATTGCATACTCATGTCTAATTGATGTACCCAAATCACTAGTAATGATCGGCCAGAATCTGGATCTATGTGAAATGATTCAACGATAGAGATGATAGATATTGGCACTCCATGCCGGGAGACTGTTTCTTTGATGTATAACCTTGTAAGGGTTTCCATACTATCTGGCTCTCGGGTAGGGATGACATGTACGGATTTGGTAAGGCGATCGACAATGACCCAGATTGTGTCATGTCGTTTTGATTGTTTGGGGTTAGCAGTTTTGAGCTGAAAATCCATTTTTATTCTCTCCCACTTCCACATAGGAATCTCTGGTTGTACCAGTAAGCCGGATGGCTTCTGACATGGGAGATCCCTATGTCTAATTTGAAGTAACCATGTTTTATTGTCTTTGTATTATTAGATGGTTCTTTCCGATTGGTGTTACTGGTTATGTATTTGATAGTTTAGATCTCATATGGCATGTCATATGTGGAGGGGCTGTTCAAGCTAAATGCTTGAGGTTAATGTGGCATACGGTCACATTCCATTGTACTTTCATTGACTTATTTTGGAGTAATATAATTTACCGGGGCTGTTTCCCCCTTTACCAAAAAAAAAAGTTCTCAGCCTTGATGTTTTCTTCTTTGAGTGCTTCAATTTGAGCTTTAAGAATTTATGATGGTAATTTTGGATGAATAGTCATAACTAATGATCTAACTCGGAGTGGTTTGATTTGTTCCTTACGGCTTAAGGCATCTGCTATAACATTTACCTTTCCATGATGATAGCGAATTTCACAATCGTAATCTACAAGCAATTCTAGCCAACGGCGTTGTCTCATGTTTAACTCTTTCTGATCAAGGATATGCTGAAGACTTTTATGATCAGTGAACACAATACATTTGGTGCCATACAAATAGTGTCTCCAAATTTTAAGAGCGAACACTGCTGCTCCTAATTCAATATCATGAGTGGTATAGTGTTCTTCATTAGGATTAAGTTGTCGGGATGCATATGCAATAACCTTCTCTCTTTGCATTAATACCGCTCCCAGAACTTGATGGGATGCATCACAGTAAACAACAAAATCATCATTTCCTTCTGGTAATGCTAAGATTGAAGCTTCACATAGCTTCTGTTTAAGCAGTTAAAAAGCTGTCTCTTGGTCTTCGCCCTAGATATACTTCTTGTTTTTTTGGGTTAATTCATTCAAATACTTTGCAATCTTCGAGAAGTCTTTGATAAATCTCCGATAATAACTGGTGAGTCCTAAGAATTGACGTATTTATGTGGGTGTAGTAGATGTCCAATTCTAAACTGCTTCAATCTTGGCGGGATCAACATGAAGTCCTTGATTATCAATTAAGTGTCCAAGAAATTGCACGATACGAATCCAGAAATCACACTTTGAGAACTTGGCATACAACTTCTCTTTCTT
>BQNB010046381.1:0-43725 GCA_026074375.1 Tanacetum coccineum
AGAAAAACTATAAATTGCAATCAGCTATTTAAGCTTATTTTGGTTGCTGATCAGATTTTAAACGGCGATTTTAGGCACTTTCGAGTTCGTTTCAGCCTTCCGGCGAAACTAAAAAGTTGTCCGGAATATCGTTTCGCATAAAATTTCTTCATCGTCCGAATCGTAAAAACGTGACTTAGAGGGTCGTTTGACGCGGATCAGATTTGGGTAAAAATAAATATAAGTATAAAAACCAAACAAAGTCTAGCGTTGACTTTTGAAAGTCAATGGGTTAATACTAAACTTGTCGGACATAATAAAAGTGAGAAGTTCCTGCAGAAACTTGCAGGGGCATTTTGGTCATTTTATGTCGAGATTCAGGTCTCGGCTAAAACTAAAAAGTTGTCCGAAATATCGTTTCGCAAAAGTCTCTTCTTTGTTCGAATCGTGAAAATGTGGTTTACAGGGTCGTTTGGCGCGGGTCAGATTTGGTTAAAAATATATATAATTATAAAAGTCAAAGAAAGTCAAATGTTGATTTTAAAAAGTCAACGGGTTAATATAAGGCTTATTGAATGTTTATAAAATAATAAACGCTATTATTTTTACGAGTATAACAAATTAGACTTAACGAGTTTTATGAACGGATATAGTTCTAAATATAGTAACATACGGGACATAATCCCGATATGGGTAATTAATAACCAAATTGAAAGTCGAAAGTTCGACGAGATAAATAAATATTTTTATAAATATAGTTTGATGACGAGACTTACTAAAAATGAAAACTTTCCGAAAATAACTTTCTTAAAATAGAAAGTTTCTTAAAATAGAAAGTATTCGACTTAGCGATGAATAATATAAATGAATAGGAATGATCGTAACCTACTATTGTGGGGTTTTAGGATCTAAGGCGCAAGTGGATACGATGTACGCATCGTTAATTATACTTTCCGGTATAGTAATCGAGCGACATAAATTTTAGGTCGTGAACGTGTTCATTATTTTTCCGTAGATTGTTTCGATTTCTTGATCTTCGGCTTCGATCAAGGTGAGTTCATAGCCTCGCTTTTAAGTGTTTTAAATATTTTTAAATCCGCGAGGGGGATGCTTGCTGTTTTGTGAAAATATGAACGCAATATGTTTTGATACTAAATATGATTCCATTCACTATTGAGTATATGCCTTTTACTGTGTATTCGTTAATTGCCTTGTTATTAGTGAACGCTAATGCATTAAATAGATTTATTGGGTTTGACAACCCTGTCCGGGGTATAAATCCGACGGTGAGCACCCTGTAACAGACATTTTGTGGTTAGTATTAGGGGAAGTGGCATACTTCCCGGTCATGATTTCGTCCTACGGGATGAATGTGTTAAGTTTCGGTACACCGGCTCTTTAGTTGGAAATCATAAAGTTATAACTTACTTACTCTCAAGGCAATGTTATTGATGTTTTGTGGAACCAAAATATGTGTTCTATGTGTTAATTGTAAACTCTATGAATTCACTCAACGTTTTGTTGACGTTTTAAACATGTATCTTAGGTTAATTGCTGTTGATGGCTGGATGGGACGGATCACGGATATCAAGGACGGTGTCTCGGTGAAGTAGTGTCATTAATTAAACAAGTGTTTTAGAAATCAAGTCGTGTTGTGACTTTTAGAAATAATTTCTATGTTGGTATTGGGACCTATGTAACTCTGATCTTTCTAATAAATGGAATTATATTTTATAAACATATCTTTGAACGTTTACTGGGACTCGTGTGCATGTATTATGAAGTAGCACCCCAATTGTTGTATTCCGCTGCGTATCGCATTTTAGGGGTGTTACAGAGTGGTACCAAATCATGAGTTGTAGTGAACTAAGTCATTTTACAAAACTTAGACTACAACTGTTTTCGGAAAATTTTCACGAGTCCTTCACCATTGTCCGATATCCGTGCGCGCATCATTCCCGATCTTTAGAAGCCTTATATGATATATTTGATTGCATATTATGTGCGTAACAAGTGATTGACACTTGGTACAAGTAATAATTATATATGTGTATATAGATATATATATACGGCATCCGTTCTATGGTATACGATTATATATCTTGATATTCCCTTCTTGCGAAGAGTTTAATTTCTTTAAACATTTCGATGCGATATGATAAAATTATTTTGATACCTAATGAAAATATCATTGTTATATGATTATATTCAAAACTTTTACGCGACTTTACTTTTCATCTTTTGGTGATGTTGATTCGTCGTAGTTTGTCGATCCCATTGGGTGACTTGTTGTTCGACTCCGAGTTCGAATATTTTCCCGTTGCTTTTAAATCGCATGTGTTGTTTATTAACCTATTGTTTTGAAAATTTTCAGTTGATGGGAGTGTGACTTTTATATGTCATCCCATGAACCCTCATCGTTTTGGAAAACGACTATTAACTTATTCTCACATAACGTGTCATTTGGAAACGTCTATCTTTGGAATTTTTGAATAAAGTTGGCGTTGTGTTTCGATTCTCTCGTATCGACCTCTACTTATTAGGTATGTTAGGTATGTTTGGGGTAGCAGCTTGTTAGGTATGTTTCAAAATATTCTTGGTCTATGAAGAATTAGGAAATTAGAGTAGGTGGTAGAGAAACCTCTTAGGTACATGTAGGAATTCGGATGGAGTCATATCGATGCCTGACGAATGAGATGTCGTCGAAATGGCAAAACTAGTCAAAAATTAAGACCAGAATTTAAATAAGTACTAACTTCAAAAACCTTTATAGCAACACCTAAATATGTAAAACTATAAGTTCTAGATATTGAACAAACTGAGACTTGAGCGGTCGTTTCGGCTTTTGCAGACGCACAGTTTAGGAGATACACTTAGTTTAGTGGAGCGATAAAATTTTGGAAAATGGCGGCTTTGATAAATAGAGGTAAAATGTAATTTCACCTTAGATTCATACCTTTCTGGGCAGTGGGCCCTATGTTTCTGGAAATTAGACTCGAAATGCTTTTCGTAGACGAAAACCTCATACTTTTATCGTCCCCGTACTAGTAAGTAGGAGGATTTTAAGATTTAGGTTTATTGGATTGAGGTTATAGTTGCCTCAAAGTTTTATCTTATCACTGGCGTGGTGATTCATTTTTTTAGCTATTACTGTTGATTTAGAACTCTAGTGGAGTTCGTGTAGATGTAGTTTATGTATTGGAAACTTAGAACCATTACGGTTGGATGTACTGGCTTTGAAAGCCAATGATGTATCCCTTTTGGGAAAAACTAGTATGTATGTATGATATTTTTGGAATTGTTATTACAATTGTTGTAATTGTTCTCGGTTATGAGATGTGAGTAAGTGCCATTGTGTATATTGTACTATGACTGAAGCCTAGAGGTCGTGGTTACCCCCGAGGCACTCGACTCATTGAGAGATTGATTTAACCCTAAGTGTTGGGTGACTTCAATTGGCGAATCTTTCGCATGTGTATGTTACTTGATTGCATAGTCCATGAGTGGGTGTTATTTTTGGTACTTGCTATGACCATTGACTAAACTGTATCAAATGATGTCTTGCGAATTGATGATTTTAAAATTTAGGGATCGCAATAACGAATTTGTGTGTTGGACAAATGTCGTTGCGCGAATTGTACTGATTTCGTTGTATAAACCGTTTGAGTAAACCATGGAAAATGTGTTTTTAAATTTCATAAACTGACCCTATGGTGTCAAATAAAATTTTCTTTTCAAAAAAAAAATTATTTTTAAATATTAAGAATGGAAGATAGAATGATGCTATCTTCTTTTCCTTCTTTTGAAATAATTTGATTTTTACTCTTTGAAAATTTCCTTGGAATTAATTTACGCATGTAGCGTATGGAAAAGAAACGTTTTGACGAGGAAGGACATGATTTCATTTGGTCCTCAATTATGCATAACCTGATCAACTATGCATAATTTAGGAAGAACCACGCTATGTCTGGTAAATCGTCACCATTAAAACGCTTGGTAATTGAGATAAATGTTTGGGTCAAGCTTCCGGAAGGAGAAAATATTTTTACTCTGCTACGGATTTTTATGCAAGTAACCCTATTATTATCGACTGCATGGAGAGAGTCGCATGCGAGTCATTATGACCGAGTCGTTCCGAAGCAAAAATACCTACGGTATTGTTCGAAACGAGTGTGTCTAGAAAGGAGTGATGTTTAGTTCGTAGTATTTAGGAGCGGTGATTGTTATGACAACGCGTCAAGACCAAGTATAGTTGGTGTGCTAGTAAGCAATGATAGATTTGAGTTATCAAGGGCGTAAACCTAATACCGACACTGAGAAGGGATCTTCTTGGAGATGTAAAGATTCCTAAGGTGGGTGGAAGCTGAGATGGTTAGTTCCGAGGTTGAAAGTGAGAAATGGAGAAGACTTTTCCTGCATTGGATATATGACGCCTTTGATGTATCAACTGATGGCCATGAAGAAGACTTCTTTCCCCGAAATGGAATGTGGTGGTAGTGTAGTTGTAAGTATACCTGATATCGTCAAGGATTAAGATAAGGCACTTAGCGACACCTGACTTAAGGTTAGTGATCCTTACTCCTTGATGTAACGGCTTTATGTGCGTATGGAAGAGCGAAAAGATTAGAAATTCTAGACGAGTCGTGACGTCCGTTTCCATCCTGGAGGAACGATCAAAGTAGCTAGCGCCTTAAGTCGAACAGTATTAAATTAGGAATGTGAGTGATTATTTTGCTTCGATGATTTGATTCATCGGGGATATTACGCAATGTATTAGGACCAAGCCGATTGTGCTAGTCGCCATGTGAAAACGTTGAAACTTTTATTTTTCATCAAACGAACAACAAGCCTATGATGCTCAATTGTTTTCTTTATTGTTTTCGATTTGTCTTTTGACAATACGTGTTTTTAGCGGAATCATTGCCGCCGAATTATATGAATTATGTGATTTATGTGTTATGTGCTTTTAAATGATAGTAAGCGCTTGTGTCGCTTTTGTCTTGCCATGATATGGCTTGGGACGTGGGTAAATGGGTATACCTACCCGAATGTAGATGAAGGTTGGCTTGAGAGATACGCAAGCCTGATAGACCATTGTCGGTGGTGGCATGTTAGCCCACAAGCATAACCATGGTTGGCTAAAACCTAATTGTGATTTAGTCGAGATCATTACCAAGAGGTTTGGCCATCCGGTAAGCCAGGAATAATGAGCAATCTAACCGGTTAGTTATGAACCCACGTGATAAGCATAGCCATTGCTAAGGCTTTCTGATAAGTAGGCACAGATATTTTGCTAAAACTTATGGAAAGCGTGCATGATTGTTGCCAAGCGTGAGGATAAGCTAGGTAGAAATATAAATTCATTTTAAAATGACGGATAGGCGAATATGTGCTTAATTGATTGTGTGATTTTATATGTTGGCGTGATGTGTTTCAAAAGCTTTAAATTTATAAGACTGAAAATACCGAATAATTATAGGGAAACACACGGGTAAATGTATAACCCACGTATGTAGTATAATCTTTTTAGGTAAGACCAAGTCATTCCACAGGGATTAGAGTAGTGTTCAAATAATCAGAAAGAAAATAGACTTTAACAATTTTGAAAATAACTTTAGTTTTACCAGTGATAAAAAGTATGACTACTCGGATAGTTGAAAATAATTTATAAGTGTTGGAAATGATTTGACCATGAAGACAGAACATTAATTTATAAAGGCGATTTCTCGTTGGAAAACGTTTTCACAAATCAACTTGGTTAACTTAAGACTTATATTTAGTTAACTAGACCAAATGTGTCACTCAAATAATCCAGTTACTATTATATCAAAGCTTATTTTGTTTATCAATTTATGAAAGTGGATTTCTCAGCACAGACGTTAAAGACCATAGACAAATCTTTAAAACCACATAGATCATAACGGGTCTTTCGACCTACACTGATATGATTATATAATCTAAGTTGATAAGAAAAAGTAGATAAGATAAGATATGACAGGGTTGCATTATAAGCTTAAGATTAAAACGATCAAGATCATACCAAACACTTATTCATTATCGTAACTTCATCGAGTAGTCATGAGAGATTTAGCCTCTCATGGCTAAGGAGTTCATAACAAAATCACACTTTACATTAACTTCCATAATTTCAACAACTAAGTAAGAAAACTTCTTCGTTCTTGATCGTTAGATCTTTTTCTTCAAGAGAGGAAGCTCAAGTCATCAAGTGTAACGATAAAAGGAAGTTCAGATCCTTAGCAAAACGTACAAATCTCCTTGATCGGTTCAGTCTCTCGAATGAGGTTTCTATTGATCCCTTTAGAGACTTAGTTCTAAAGTTCGACTCTTACGCTCCTCATGGTGAAAATAGATCATGGTAGGTTTTTCCAATGTCTGCATGGTTTGATAGTTCTCCTTACATTTAAATCATGAAATTTTGGTCGAGTGTCCGGGTATGATCCAGTCCACTACGTGTCAACTGAGAGTTCTAATGTATTCGATAGCATCTAGTTTCCTCGGTTGTTCTAGTCAATGTGGCTACTTCTACAGGAGGTATGTGTCTCACATATTACGACTCATATTTTGTTCTTTCAAGATCGTCTAAGGTTCGCTTATTAGAATGTGTCTAGACTCTTCCAAGTAGATTTTACTTGTTTTCGAGAAATCTGGGTTTTAACTTACTAGAAAGGGCATGATATCGTTTAGAATCGCGTTGCTTTGTAACAGGTCAAGTTTGGAATCGACTTACTATAAATATGATCAAGTATCCTTGTGAATTTACAGTGTTTCGTTTAACGAGTTTACAAAGTAGAGATACGATAAGTACAACTTGAATATCTATTCAAGTTCCTCGTCAGGAAGAAAATGAAATTGAAAGTGAGAGTGTGAAACTAGAAGGGAGGTGAAAGTTCTTTACCGTATCAAAAATATAAAACTTAGATTGTCAACTTATGTGAACTCAAGAGATATACACAAGTGTATATGATAGCAATGCAATAAGTAAATAAACAATCTACGAAATATGAACAAGTAAAGATAAGAAAGATCAAACCGATGACACAATGATTTATAGTGGTTCGGCTACGAAGCTCCTCTTCGCCCTACTCCACTCCCTAAGTACCCAACTTGAGAGTTATCTTCACTATGTCAACAAGCTCCCTTTAGGCGGAGAAAACCGTACACGTCGCTTACACTTTTTCCGGTACTAAGCTAAATACCGAGTTCTACTTCGAGATAGAACCAATCTAACACACTATGTATTTTGTGGCCTAAATACTAACCTATCATACACATATGATACACACAACACACAACACAAGATATACAAGATGAATGATTATCACAAACGTGATGACACAACTAAACTATTAACACTTGAAGCTTGACGTCTTCTTAAGTGTTCTTCACTAAAGAGTGAAATAGTTGATCACTGTAATAGATTATGAACAAGTAATAATGATCAAAGAAATATAAAAATAAAAGATGTATGTGAAAATATTTTACAAGAGTTGTCTAAAATGAAGACTTAAGGTTGCTATTTATAGGCAAACCTTTGAAATTCAAATGTTGTCCCAAACAGCTGGACGATGCGACCTAAAAAGAATTTTAGCTCCCCCATCATAGACATATCAAACTTGTTGTGCATTAGTTTTCCAAATCGTTTTGAAAGTTTTGGGTTCGTAGAACCAAAAATTATGTCATCAACGTAAATTTGCACAAGCAATATGTCTTCCCCATGTTTAGTTATGAACAGAGTTAGATCAATAGAACCTTTTGAGAATCCTTTGGATACCAGGAAGTTAGAGAGTTCATCATACCACGCTCTTGGTGCTTGTTTGAGACCATATAATGCTTTCTTGAGACGGTAAATGATTGTTAGTATTATATACACTATAAAATATACTATAATAATAATATTCCAAAGAGCAATTAAGAAAATTACCAAGTTACCCTTGATAAAATTCACTCTCAAAAATATATAATACAATATATAATACGTATATTTAACCGGGAAGTATGATCACCCGGGTCGTTTCCCCAACGACTTGTGTAATTGAAACCACGTTTTAGCTTGGATTGCGATTTGAATGAGAGAACAAAGTTTGATTTGTTTAACTACTAAAAAGATTAAAATAAACAAGTACTATCAATTAAGCATAAAGATAATTAATGAAAATTCAAAATTTAACTAAAAACGCAAGCCGGGATACTAAAACTAAGGGCAAAAACCTAAACTCTACAAACTTTAACCTAATTTTTATTTTTATTTTAAAATGTATTCTAATTGACTAAAAACGAAGTTAAAAAAAACTAGAACAAAAATGGAGTTAAAACAAGAGATAAAAAAATTTAAAACCGAGAACTAGAACAAAACCCGTTCTTTAAAAAGTGAATTTTTGCAAATTAAACCCTACGAAAGTGAAACTAATTTTCCTACAAACTTTATATTAAAAGAAAATTTTATAAAAAAGATTTTTATTTTTCTGATTAATTTTCTATTTTTATGATTTTTTAAAAGTTTTAAAGAAATAAAAGATTAAAAATACTTAACTTTATCAGTAAAATTCTAGAAAAATAATTAAAAAAATAGCTTATTTGCTATATGAAAAAACTAGGAAAAAAATAAGCCTGGAATTTGTAGCTTATAAAATAAGCCACGAAATAAGCTTGACAGCTTATTTGGCTTATAAGGCCAAAATGTGTATAAGTTTTTAATGAAAGGAAAAGGTAACGGATGAGCTATTGTAGCATGATGGTAAAGAGTGTGTGTTGTGTATGGGAGGTCGTGGGTTCGAGGCAGGCAAACCCCCTTTTTACTTTTTTTTATTTTTTAACTTTTAACAAAAACTGAAAACACAAGCTTGTAGAAAAAGCTTTTTATAACAATTTTAATAAAGTGACTTATAGTTCGTTGGGAATTACGTTTCCTCAACTTAGTACCGAATAGTAAAATTAGTTAGTACTGATAGTTATAGTTAGTACTGACAGTACAAATGTTAAGTATGATCGTTAGTTAGCCCCCTTCCCCGCCCCCCTACCCCGCCCCCGCAACCGAACACTCCCCTAGTCAGACTAGTCACTCGCCCCCCCCCCCCTCCTTCTAACCCGATGGATCCCATCCGCTCCCCCATCCCCAACTAGCATGCCCATCTCACTCCTGCAATGCCTCCAGGCGTATAAATGCTCCCCCCCACCCACCCCCCAGTACCCCCCCTCCGCACACGTCCCACCCCCCATACCCGCCCCCCCCCCGCTACCTCCCCGCACATCGCCTCCCCCCCCCCCCCCCCCACCCAATCACTCAACCCCACACCACCCCCCCTCCCCCCCGCAACCTCCCCCCCCACCCACCCCCGCTACCTAAAACCCCACGCGCCGCGCGAAAACACTCAACCCCCCTCCCAAACCACTAATACTCAGCTAAATAAATACACACACACAAAACACATATAAAATTAGCCACTAGTCTGAACATCATACTCTCACTCCCATTTTCACCTTCTACTCTAGGGTACCACTGCGAAATGCTATCACTCCTGCTTGTGCGGATGTGAGCCCTTAGTGTATAGTATTAAATACTAAGACAACTACCCAACCAATACTGTCCTACTTAATATAATGAGATATATCTCCCTCCTCTACAATCCACCTTAATCCTCTCCATAGTACAGAGATATAAATTATGTATAAACACCCCCTGTACATATATCAACTAATCCCGATACTCCCAGCACAATCTACTTCTTCCTATGTAGGATCACACCTTCAAACACAATAGTTTGCAACAGAACCCCCAAGTCCAATGCCACCCCAGACCACCCCAGAAATTTGACGTTATACTCTCCCACGCCTCTGTTCTTACAATTCTCCCCCCGCCTCCCTCCTTCTCTCCCCTCTCACGCCCCCCCCCCCCCTACCCCCCATTGTGCGCCTAATCACTTAGTATCCCCCTAGCACATAGTATCCCTCATAATCAGTTATCCCTCCCCACCTACATACCCGTCAAACTATTTCTCTCTTACATCACCCTCTTGGCTATCACCCCTCCTACCCCAATAGCCCCCCCCCCCCCCCCCCCCCCCCCCCCCCCCCCCCCCCCCCCCCCCCCCCCCCCCCCCCCCCCCCCCCCCCCCCCCCCCCCCCCCACCCCCCACTACCCACACCCCCCCCAACCCCCCGACCCCCCCCCCCCCCCCCCCTCCCCGCCCCCCCCCCCCCAGACCCCCCCGACTCATACCCCCCCTCCCCCCCCCCTACCCCCAAACCCCTACACCCAGAGGACCCCACCCGCACCCCCACACATCCCCCAGTGGTTACAGAGCCTGTGAGTAAACTCTCGGAATAAGAAGAACAATCATATCCCCCCCCCACGTGATTTAAATAAACCCCCCCCCCCCCTAATTCAATCCACCCCCTCACCCCAAGACCCCATATCAACCACATCCAATCTCCCCCCCCCCTCCCCCACCCCCTCATGCCCCGCCTCAGCCCGACATCACAAGATGGAAAATTCCACCACCAACCTACCACCTCCACCATCATCTCCACAAACACCAACCAATCCAAACTCCTCATACAGTAATCAACCATCAAGCTGCTATCTCAAAAAAAGGAGAGGAGAATATGATATATGGGCTATGAAAATGGAACACTATTTGGCCCATACAGACTATCCAATCTGGGAGGTTATACAAAATGGGAATGGTCCTGTATCAATCACTACAGATACACAAGGACAAATTAAGGTTTTGCCTCCCAGAACTGCAGAAGAAATTGTAGCCAGAGAAAGAGAGAGAAAAGCAAGGACCACCTTGCTTATGGCTCTACCAGAAGATCATCTTGCTAAATTCCATAAGATGACTGATGCAAAAGAGATGTGGGATGCCATCAAATCTAGATTTGGTGGAAATGACGAATCCAAGAAGATGCAGAAGTATATCTTGAAGCAACAGTTTGAAGGATTCTCTGTATCCAACACAGAAGGACTTCACAAAGGCTATGACAGGTTCCAAAGTCTTCTGAGTCAATTAGAGATTCATGGAGCAGGTGTATCCACTGAGGATGCAAATCAAAAATTCCTAAGATCTCTACCTTCTGCCTGGTCACAAGTTTCCTTAATTATGAGGACCAAACCAGGAGTGGACAGTCTAAGCTTTGATGATTTGTACAATAATCTAAGAGTCTTTGAGAGTGATGTAAAAGGCTCTACTGCATCATCCTCTAGCCCGCAAAATGTAGCATTTGTCTCTGAGAACACCAGCAGTACTAATGAAGTTAGTACCGCTTATTGTGTTCCCAATCCTTCTGGTCAAAATCCACAGTATGAACAAACATCATCATACTCATTACTTGCTAATCAATCAAGTTGCCCTCAACTGGATCATGAGGACTTAGAACAGCTTGATGAATATGACCTTGAAGAAATGGACTTGAAGTGGCAAGTGGCCATGATCTCAATGAGAATGAAAAAGTTTTACAAGAAGACTGGTAGAAAGCTACAATTTGATGCAAAAGAACCAGTTGGCTTTGATAAAACCAAAGTTGAATGCTACAATTGCCACAAGACAGGGCATTTTGCTAGAGAGTGCAGAATCAAGGGAAATCAAGATAACAGGAGGAGGGATGCATGGAATTCTGGAAACAAGGATGGGAGCAGAACTGGAAAGAAGGAGGACTCTAAAGCATTGGTGACAATTGATGGAGAAGGTGTAGATTGGACAAATCATTCAGAAGAAGATGAAGATTATGCTTTGATGGCTTGCAACAGCTCAGACTCAGACACAGAGGTAACTTCCTATTCAAATAAGTGTAAAGAGTCTTATGCTAATCTTAAAAAACTGTATGATGCTCAGAGAGAACAACTTAGTGATGCAAGCATAGAAATAAAGGCATATTCTCAAGGTCTTAAGAAAGTTGAAGCACAGTTAGTTGCTCATCAACAAGGACAACTTTGGTATGAACAAAAGATAAAATTTATGAAGATAGATTTAGATGATAAAACAGATGTTCTAACATACCATAAGAAATTGCTAGCAGAAGCTCAAAAAGAAAAAGAAGATTTAAAGGCTAAAGTAGAAAAATGGCATAACTCTTCTAAGAATCTTAGTAAACTGCTAAATACCCAAATGAGTGCTAATGATAAGTTTGGGCTTGGGTATGGGGATCACAGATATGATGGAATATTGAGCTATGAAAATGAAGTATTGTAGAGTGTTTTCATGAATAAAGAGAGTGAGTTAGAAAAACAACCTTTGTATGATAGGTTTGTTATAGCAGGAGGAATGCATGCAGTTCCCCCACCCATGACAGGGAATTATATGCCCTCTGGACCTGATATTGAAGTAGATTACTCACAATTTACATATGGTCCAAAACAGACTCAACCTAGTGAATCTGAATCCCAAACAAGTGAATTTGATACCTGTGACTCTAACATTAGTACAGAACCCTCTGAATTAGTGTCTGAACCAGTTGTCAATGAATCTAATGTAGAATGTCAACCTAAGGTCTGGTCTGATGCTCCTATCATTGAGGAGTATGAATCAGATAGTGAAGATGAGTATGTGTCTATACCAACAAAAGAACAAGAAACACCTAGTTTTGCAAATCAGCAAGTAAAAACTCCTAGGGAAACTATTAAGAATCAGTTCACACATAGTCAAAAACCTAAAGTTGATAAGAAAGAGTTGGGGTATGGGTTTACTGTAAGAGCATGTTTTGTATGTGGTAGTCTTAATCATTTAATCAGAGATTGTGATTTCCATGAGAAGAGGATGGCAAGAAAAGCTGAGTTAAACTATGGGTGGAACAATGTGCAAAGAGTGAATAAACAAAACCAATTTGTTCCTGCAGCAGTACTAACTAGAACTGGCAAAATTCCAGTTAATACTGCTAGAACTAGCGGTACTAAAAATGTTAGTACTGCTAGGCAAAGTTTTAACAGACAGGCAGTACTAACTAGTACTGCTATGAAAGTTAATACTGTTAAGCCCATTGTGAATAGAGTTAGACCAGCAAATGTTTTTAACAAAACTCATTCACCATATTCAAGGCCTTTCAAAAAGACAACAGTACTTAGCACAAATTTTTCAAAACAAAAAGTTAATACTGCTAAGGTAAATGCAGTTAGTGCTGTTGGGGGAAAAAGGGAAACTGCTGTTAAGCCCTCAGCAGGTTGTAATTGGAGACCACAAAGATACAACTGGCATAATGTCTCCAAATACAATGGTGGATCCAGTCTTAGAAATTGTTACACTTTCAAAGATCCACTAGGCAGACTCAAGCCCAAACAGGCTTGGGTCCCTAAGAGAATCTAATCTCTTTCATTTGATGTGCAGGATTATCCACATAGAGCTTTAAAGAATAAAGGAATTGTTGATAGTGGATGTTCCAGGCACATGACTGGAAACAAGGCCTACCTTGCTGAATTTCAAGACTTTAATGGTGGCCCTGTTGCTTTTGGAGGTAGTAAAGGTTACATCACTGGTAAAGGTAAAATAAAAACTAGAAAGTTAGATTTTGAGGATGTGTGCTTTGTGAAAGAACTTCAGCATTTCAATCTCTTTTCTGTGTCACAAATGTGTGACAAAAAGAACAATTCTGTTTACTGACTCTAAATGTCTTGTTTTTGTCTCCTGAATTTAATTTACACTGATGAAAATCAATAAATACTTAAAATCCCCAGACCAAAACAATACGTATAGTTTTCAATTTAGAGAATATTTTTCTTCAAGGAGGTTATTAGCTTGTTTAATTGCAAAGGCCACATTTAATGAATCACAAATGGCATAGGAGTTTGGTCAAGTTAAACTTCAAAAACATAAACAAACTTGTAAAGGGTAAAAACCTTGTAAGAGGCTTAACTTCAAAGATTTTTTTCAAAAAGACCACACTTAGTTCTTGTTCAGAAGGAAAGCAACACAAGGCCTCCTGTAAGGCCAAAACAGTAAGCTCTATTAGCCACTCCTTATAACTTCTTCATATGGATTTTTTTGGACCTACATTTGTAAGGAGTTTAAACCATAAGACCTATTGCTATTATAACTGATGATTTTAGCAGTTTATTGGGTGTTTTTTCTTAAGAACTAAGGATTAAAAACTAGTGAATCCTTAAGGACTTTATAAGACACATGAGAACCAATTGAATCAAAAAGTTAAAACTATTAGATGTGATAATGGAACAGAATTCAAGAACAAGGATGTTATTGAATTTTGTGGGTCAAAAGGGATCAAGAGGGAATATAGTAATGCCAGAACTCCACAACAAAATGGAGTTGCTGAAAGAAAGAACATGACCCTTATTGAGGCTGCTAGGACCATGCTTGCAGATTCATTTTTACCTAACACTTTTTGGGCTGAAGCAGTTAGTACTGCTTGTTATGTTCTAAATAGGGTATTAGTGACCAAGCCTCATAATAAGACACCTTATGAACTTTTAACGGGTAAAATACCAATTATAAGTTACATAAGACCTTTTGGGTGCCATGTGACCATCTTGAATACCATTGACCACCTGGGCAAGTTTGCTGGAAAATCAGATGAAGGGTTTTTAGTTGGGTATTCTCTACAAAGCAAGGCTTTTAGGGTATACAATTTAGAAACCAAGAGAGTTGAAGAAAACCTGCACATCACCTTTTTAGAGAATAAACCAAATGTTGCAGGGAAAGGACCAACTTAGCTTTTTGATCTTGATTATTTAACTGATTCTATGAAAATATCAACCTTTATGAGATCAGAGATTCAAGTTAACAAAATGCAGGTCAACAAGAAGCTAATCACAATGCAGGTACAGAAGACATTATTGATGCAGGGGATTCTGAAAAAGAGGATGAATCTGCTCAAGACTGCTTTGTACTGCCAATATGGTCTTCTTATTCTTCAACAATCACTCCTGATTTAAAGACAGATGAAAAGAGAGAAGGTCCAAGAGAGGAAGAACAAGTCTTTTTGGATGACGTGAAGACTTAAGAAGGCAAGAAAAGGATGCAAATTAAGGAAGCTAAAGCTCTCAATAAAGGAGTTTGCACAAGAAACTAAGAACTTGAATATAACAAGAAGGACCTGACTAAGCGCTAGCAGATACTACCATTTTTAGTGCCTGTTAGCACACCATCGCTAAAGCTAGCAGTACTAACCTATTTCAATACTGTTACACCCCAAGTTAGTACTGCCAGTCCTCATGATGGACTATCTCTCTCTGATCCAACCAATCCTGAACAAGATGATTCAGAAATACATCCAATTGAGGATATTTATCAACATTCTACAGATGGTATTTTTACTCATTCATCTTATGATGATGAGGGTGCAGTGGCTGACTTCACAAACTTGGAAACTATTGTGAATGTTAGTCCTATTCCCACATCAAGGATCATCTCTTCTAATCCTTCAGCTTTATTCTAGGAGACCACCTCAGCAGTTTCAAACAATAAAAAAAGAAGCAAAGTGAATAAAAGTTCTGAGCCCGATGCTGTTTGTAGCTAGTTCAAAAGCAAAGGATAAATAATCATAAGTACTTTCTAGCATTGTTTATTTCTGTTTCCTATCTCACAATGAAACCTAAGAAATTTGAGAAGCACTTGAAGATTAAAGATGGTTTGATGCAAGCAAGAAGAATTGCTGGCAGTTCAAGATACAGAAAGTTTGGATACTTGTCGATATGCCTTTTTGGGAAGAAGGCTATTGGCACAAACGTTGATTATCGAAATAAGAAAGGATGATAAGAGGAGTTGTTGTCAAAATAATCAAGGTAAGTGCTCAGGGACAAAGGCAATAGGAAGGTAATAGACTATGATAGGTTTTTGCTCCTGTGCTAGGATTAAGCCATAAGATCTTTTTAGCCTTTGCCTCTTACATGGGCATCATAGTCTATCAAATGGATGAGAAAAGTGCCTTCCTTTAAACGGAAAAATGATGAGGAGGTATATTGTGTCTCAACCACTAGTTTTTCTAGATTCCATAATATCCACAGAAAAGTCTACAAAGTTGTTAAAAGTCACTATGGTTTACATCAAGCTCCAGAGTCTGGTATGCTACTTTTATCTACTTTCCTTGTGAAGAATGGATACAGAAGAGGAACCATTGACAAAACCCTCTTCATAAAGAAGGACAAACATGATATCATACTAGTTTAAGTTTATGTGGATGATATCATCTTTGGGTCTACAAAGAAATCTTGGTGTGCTGAATTTGAGGAATTAATGAAGAGTAGATTTTAGATAAGTTCAATGGGAGAGCTCACTTTCTTTCTTGTATTACAAGTCAAACAGAAAGCATATGGTATCTTTATAAGTCAGGACAAATATGAGTTATGCAAAAAATCTTAAAAGAATTTGACTTTGCAAATGTAAGACCACTAGTACACCTATTGAGACACAGAAGCCTTTAGTCAAGGATTGAGGGAAGCCTAGTGATGTTGGAATGTCCATCTCTATAGGTCCATGATTGGTTCTTTAATGTACTTGACTGCTTCTAGGCCTGATATTATGTTTGCAGTCTGTGCTTGTTCTAGGTTTCAGGTCACTCCAAAGTCCTCCCATCTAAGTGTTGTCAAGAGAATTTTTAGGTATCTAAAGGGCAAACCCAAACTGGGTCTTTGGTATCCTAGAGTGTCCTCATTTGACTTGGAATCCTACTCAGATAGTGACTATGCTGGAGCAAATCTTGACAGGAAATCCACAACAGGAGGTTGTCAATTTCTTGGCAGGAGACTCATTTCTTGGCAATGCAAAAAGCAGACCATTGTGGCTACTTCTACTACAGAGGCAGAATATGTTGCTGCTGCAAGCTGTTGTGGGCAAGTTTTGTGGATTCAAAATCAAATGTTAGACTATGGGTTCAATTTCATGAACACAAAGATCTACATTGATAATGAAAGCACCATTTGCATTGTAAAGAATCCAGTATATCATTCCAAAACAAAGCATATTGCTATTAGGCACCACTTCATAAGGGATGCTTATGAGAAGAAACTTATCCAGGTGCTTAAAATCCACACTGATGACAATGTAGCTGATCTACTAACCAAGGCATTTGATGTTAGCAGGTTCCAGTTCTTGGTTGTTTCTATTGGGATGATAAATCCATAAGCTGCATTGGTTAAAGGGAGGCAATATGATGTGTTGTATAGTTTGTATGCAGTGTTAAGTATGAAGAAACATGTTAACCATAGGTGATGCATTTCAAGAGGTTTGATGGGATTTAGAGAGTCATTGAGAAGAGTTTTTGATGGTACTGAAGCACTCCTGTTACCTACATTGTTCATTCTTTGGTTGGCAACAGTTAGTACCGACAGTGCAAAGTTAGTACCGCTGGGCAAAGTTTGTACCGCTATAGAGACGTTGAAGAAAAATACCGCCAAGGGTACAAAGTGTAAATTGAAACGGTTTCCTTGAAATTAGGTTTCCTAAACCTATATAAACCCATCTCAATTGCACAGTTCCTTACGTAATCACTCTCACATACTTTCGTTTATACAAGCCCTAATATCTCTCTCAACGACGATCACTCTTTAGACTACAATGGCTGTTCTTGAATCATGTCCTAAGCATAATATGGTCGCATATCTAGAGAAGACTGATGGGAATGCCGAGTTTCATGAGATCATTGATTTTCTTACGCGCAGTTCCATTCATCATGCTCTCACTGTAAGTCCAGTTGTTTCTACTACATTTGTTGAACAGTTTTGGACGTCTGCTAAGTCCAAAATAATCAACAATGTTAGGCACATTACTGCCAAAGTAGCTGGCAAGCCTGTGTCTATCTCTGAAGCATCAATAAGAAGTGATCTTCTTTTTGATGATGCTAATGGGATATACTCACTACCCAATCTTGCTATATTTGATGCTATACAGCTTATGGGGTATGAGGGGGATTTAACAGTGTTAACATTTAACAAAGCTTTATTTTCACCCCAATGGAGGTTTTTATTTCATACAATGAATCATTGTATTAGTTCAAAAAGCACCTCTTGGGATCAAATTCCTACTAATATTGCCACTGCTGTTATTTGCTTAACATCTACTCAGAAGTATAATTTTTCTAAATTAATTTTTAATGGTATGATTAGACTTTTGATGCAAAGAAGAAGTTTGTCTTGTGCCGCGTTTTATTTTACTCTTTTTAGGTAAACAACTAGCTAATGTACCTGTACCTTTAAATCATTTTCTTGTAAATGCTTTAACTAGTAAGGTCTTTTCTTTCATGGTTAAAAAGGGTAAACATTTCTCAGGGGAAATCACCCCTTTATTTGCTTCCATGTTGGTACAACTAACTAAGGATGAGGGTGCTCCTTCAAAAAGACCATCTGAAGTATAACCTACACCCTCTCCTGCTCACACTAGTGAAGTACCTATTGAGCCACAGACTGACTCAACTCCCGTTCACACTAGTGAAGTACCTATTGAGCAACAAACTAACCTATCCCTTAGACCTTCACCTTCTACTATCATTCCTGATTCTATTCCAGAAAGTTTTGGTAGGAATCTTGGAGGTCATTCATCCAGTGATAAATCCCTTTCAGGGACTGAGAGTGAAATGACACTCCAAAGTGTCTATGATCTTTGTCTCTCTTTATGTGCTCAGGTTTCAGATCAAGCCAAATAAATACAACATTTGAAGGCTCAGATCAAAAAGCTCAAGAAGCAAGCTAAACCTGTCATTAAACACCACAAAGCATGGATGCAAAGTGTCTCCTTAAAGCAACGATTGGCAAGAAAGAGATCCTCAAAGAAACAATGGGTGCACAAAGAGTCTGTATCCAAACAGGGGAGGAAGTTTGCTAAAGGTAAACCTTTAGTACATATAGATCCTCTATTTGAGAAGATTCCTAAAGATACACATGATTATATGGAATCTGAATATGCTCAAGATGTGGGGAGGACAAGAGATATAGTGGGTGAAGAGAAGGAGTATGCTGAAGATGTACTTAGTACTGACAAGGAGAAAGTTAGTACTGACAGACCAATAGTTAGTACTGACGGATCCAAAGTTAGTACCGACAGGCAGAAAGATAGTACCGTTGAGCAAATTGAAGGTACTGATGAGCAAAGGAAAGGTACTGATGATCACACTGAAGAAGGAAGTGTTACTCAAACTACTCAACCACCACCTACTTCTACAATATTTGGAGATGATGAAACAATAGCTAAGGTTCTTCTCAACATGAGTCAAGCTAAAGCAGTTTCAAGAGAGAAGGAGAAAGGTGTAGAGTTTTCCAAATCCACCACCCAGATTTGAACCACTACCATCAACTCAACCATTGTTTGTTAACATTAACAACAATACACCTCACCTCCACAACAATGCACCTCTACTTGAAAACATTCACCATCCACCAAATCTTGGAAATCAAGATTTTACCAATCCTCCAAACATCTTGGATTTTGTTCATCCAAATGACATGCCTCACCTCCACAACATGTTTTGTCAATGTTGTAGCACCACAAGGCATGAGATCCAAATGCTCTAAAACCGTGTCAACTACATGTTCTCATACATTCGACACCACCTCGGCTCTTCATCAAACCACCTTATTTCCCGCATTAGCCGCATAGAAATCTCACTTTACCTCTCGGATAGTTAAGAAATAATATTTATTCTAAGATTTAGGATTTTTAGTTGTTTTCTTTTCTTTTCTAGTTTAAATTTATTGTCTAATGGGCTTTTACGCCAAATTTTATGTTTTATCCCTTATAATGGATTTAACATTATTTCTATTGTTGTGTTGATAATGGTTGTTTTGTTGACTTTAATGTATTTGTGTTGCACATGTAATTGTTCATATATATAGTATTATTTATATGTATATATATTTATATTATATTTATATATATATTTATATATATATATATATATGCTTGTCTACTAACTTTGTTTTGAGCAAACATCCATACCTCGATTTCTTGGTGCCCCAAGCGAGCGGCGAGTATACACCAAGGGGGAGCACTTGCAGTTTAGTCTTTATTCTTTACTTTGCAGTCGTTACCATGTCACTTAGCTTTCGTCAAGACAAGGACTCGCAATGGACGCCTCTACAACATTTTTGCTTCGAAAAAAAGGGGGAAGAAAGAGAAGTTTAGTGTAACATTCGTATTTTAAGGTCGCTATTTATCCAAACTTTATTTCTATTTTCATTTTTAAGTGAGTTATTAATTTTACGTTTACCTAATTTAGTAAGAAATTCTCGTTCCTAGCTTTGCGTAAGCTGTATTTAGAAATCTATATTCCGTCTTCGTGCCTTAAGTGGTATAATAATCTCATAATATTCCCCAATGATTATAAATTACACCATTTTTCATTTCTTGTTGTGTTTCGCGTTTACGAAAAATTCTAGCTTAAAACTCGCGTTTTACCTTAGACCTTACCTTTATTTAATTTGTACTTATACTACACTTTAACTAAACACTTATAAATAAATGAATAAAAAATAATAATAAAATTATTACCCTATTTCTAAGCCCTAGGCCGGCCACACCCTTACACACTCAACCCAAATTGTAATTTTCTATAAGACACTCATCATTTCACTTCATTTTTCCATACATGCATCCTTGTAAAAATAAACCATTCATTTCAAAAGTTTCTCCTCCTCTTTTCCCCTTTGTGGCTGCCGAAATCAATACCATCACCACCACCATCCTCACAAAATTTTCCTACTCCTTTTATCCATTATAACACCATCCTAAAGCCTCTTGCAAAGTTTGGTAAAGATTCTTGAAGATTTGAAGAAGTTAGGGCTTGTTTTCTTGAGGTTTTCTTGAGGGTTTTGATTGGGGTTTTATTGGGGCCATTCTTGGTGATATTTAGGAAGGTTGGAAGCTTGTTAAACTTGGGTTCTTTGGTTCGAATCAGCCCCACAAGAGAAGAGTATTTGGTGTTAGATTATCTAGCCTTAATCTTTCTTTTGTAAGCCCTAATCTTTCTTTTGTTAGTCTTATCTTTTTATTTCTTGTTTTCTTTAATTTTAATCCATGAAAATGGATGTTTAAGTTCTGAATATATATATGTGATGATGTTCTTGAGGGTGTTTTCATTTAGTTATGGCATTGGGTTAGGTCTTAGATGAAGTAAAATGATGTTTAAAAAGGTTTTAAGTTGAAATATTGGGACTGTTTTGAAAACAGTAGCAAAACGTGTGATTTTCTAAAAATATTTGGCCTGGAGACTATGAGTAAATTACATGACTGGAAAGATACATGTCTTAGCATCATAGGATAGTTGGATGCTCAACCAACTCCTTAGGATGAGTGAGTTATGGCCAAAACAAGAAAATAGGTCAAATCTGGACATATGATTAGAATACGAGTTAAACTCCAAGTTTTTGCCATAAAATAATAGATCTTAAAGATTGGGTCAGTAGTATACAACATAAGGAAGCCATATCCTTTGACCTCACCTCACATATAGAACATTTGTGAGCTAGGAGATATAAGTCCATGAAGTCGAGTTAAAATCAGAAACTAAGTTTTTACGTCTAGTCAAAAATATAAAAACGTATCGTACACCGTGATAAAATAAAAATTAAAAGCCGAAACTTAGTAGATGTTCATTTGCCTATAAGACCAAGTCACAAGTAATTTTAGGGTTAAAAAGGACTTGGGTAAGTTCTGGTGGAATGCCATGCTTATCTCGGAAACACATCTCATGATCACATGTTTAACTTTTACGTATTATTACTTTCTACGTACTAAGTCGCGTCACTCCTATAGGTTGTCGGTGATTGTTGGTGATCTCTCTCGATCTATATACTCAGCTTCTCGATCCTCATTGCTTATTTGACTTATAGTGAGTTCATAGCCTTGCTTTTCAAGTATTTTTCTTAAACCCCGCGAGGGAGATGCATGCTAGTTTTCATAAAACGAACACAAGTAGTTTTCTTCTTGTATGCTTGGACCCGTATGTGAATATATGTTGTTGCTTGAGTAGCTTTCGTCATAAGACCCCAATCGTGAGCCGTCAACTACCTATGATGGGTAGCCGCTCATACAATTAATAACGCTATGGGCTTGACAACCCGGTTCGGTTTTTGGGAAGTTTGAATCCAGAAAGTGAGCACTCCTAATGTACGGACATATTGTATGGAGATTTGAGTAGGTATCTGACGAAATACCTAGCCTGAGGGCATTCATTGTATTATTAAATGTTTATGGAATTCGTCAATGGGATCGGTGTCGCGAGCTCAATGCAACTGTTGGATATTAGCTTGTCTGATCAACAAGTCTATATGAAGCATATGATTATTTTTATGCTTGTGTTCAACTCTTTTATCAATTATCAAACCTATGAATTCACTCAACCTCGTGTTGACTTTTTAGCATGTTTCATCTCAGGTAATTGAAGTACGAAGGCTTGGAGGCACTGATGAGGAGGATTTGCGCTAAACTTTTGGCCGCCATTTAAAAATCCATTCCTTAACACAAACTTAATTTAGTTTGTTAAAATTAAACTTGTTTTATTTATGGTAACGATCTCTTGGGACTACGCTTTTGAACTCTGATAAATATGGAATGGAATGGTTGTTTGCTTTTAAAACGTCTCATTGAGTCGTTCTTTATATCTTATGACTATTGTACTATTATTTAACACCCAAATTGTTGGTTCCACTGCGTGTAAATTTGGGGGTGTTAAATGATCGATAAGTGATAAAGGAGACTTGTGTTAAAGATATGTTTTAGATGTGATTAAAGTGATTATTCTACGGGATTTTACTAATCTTAACTAGAATTGCTTTAAATCCTACTCATGCTTAAGTGCCAAACTGTTGGGAATTTACACCCGGTGTGTGTGACACCAATCAATGATATTATCTGTACAGCGAGTGTGAGCGAAAATATGAGGCGTGCGTCAGATTTGTACACATACACCGTATACTCCAATGAATCAATAATGAGACGTACGCGGATACCTACACGGTGAGTTGTTTACAGTAGGAAGCGATATATAAACTATGAATAGCTTAAAAACAGCCAACATTATGCAGAACTTATTAAAAACGAATAAAGTTCACCTTCGAGGATTCATGCCATGAAAAGCCATTTTTTGCATTGTAAAGAATCTATTATATCATTCCCAAAACATAGCATATTATCTAATAGGTGCAACCACTTCATAAAGGGATGCTTTTTATGAAAAGAAACTGAATTCATGTACTTAAAATCCACACTAGATGACAATGAAGCTTATCTAAACTAACCAAGTCATTTGATTTTAGCAAGGTTTTTAGTGTTCTTCTCTTGGTTTGTTACTATTAGGAGATAAATCCATAAAGCTATAAGCTGCATTTGGTTAAAAAAAAAGGCAGCAATATGATGTGAAGTACAGCACACTATAGTTACATGCATCCTCCCCCATAACCACCCAAAAACGCATTAACAGAGATTAGACCGATGAAATGGAACAAGACTAGACACCATCTATTACCAGAAACACGATGGAACAGTGTTAGAGAAGAGCAACACCCTGAATGACACAGACAAACACGGCCCATAAACGTATACAAACTACGGAAAGACATATGACGAACCAACATAACAGAGTCGAAATTGAAAATAGCAAGGCCTGTACTGAGAATACACATACCCCGAGAGACATGCCTTGAAACAACATGCGCCAACGGCTATAGGGAGTTTGAAAATCTTACAACACGCGCATTATATTAAGGTCTGCACTGATGAAAAGAATTCTCTGTGCGAAAGAACCACGGGAAACTCGTTCAGCGAGCTAGCGAGTTGTTCGCTATCGTAAATCACCTAACCCCCCAAACCGCGCTTATAACTTATAGCATTGTCCGATGTCTCTAGGTGGAGGGGGGGGGGGGGTTGGGCGGGGGTGGGGGGGGGGGGGGGAGGGGGGGGGGGGGGGGGGGGGGGGGGGGGGGGGGGGGGGGGGGGGGGGGGGGGGGGGGGGTGAGGGGGGGGGGGGGGGGGGGTTGAAGCACGGGGGGGGGGGGGGGGGGGGGGGGGGGGGGGGTTAGGGGGGGGGGGGGGGGGGGGGGGGGGGGGGGGGGGGGGGGGGGGGGGTGGGGGGTATGAATGGTTTTGAGTTAGTTTATGTATTTAGATTAGCGCTGTATTAGCACTATTTGATTCATTTGTAGGTTCGGCATATTGGGAAGATCAATTTACACTTCATTTGAAGTATTAAAGAACTGACTCAAGTTGTAAATATTAGAAATTCAGATAACATCCCGCCTAACAGTTCAGTACTACGCATCTCGTGAAAGGCGTAATGTTGGTTCAACTAATACGGTACTTTTCTTATGTAACAGTGATGACAAAATATCGACGGTGAAACTTATTGCATCAAGTCACTCACGGACCACGGACCTCCAATACTGCTGATCATAGGGGGAATGCTGCAGATCGTAAACTGATTGCAGTTCAGTGAGGTACTATAAACTTATTAGATGGGCAATACACGATGTTGATGATACTCAAGTGGTAGTCGCGCTACTACGAAAAGGAAACGGACGATAAAGACACCGCATGTCTACAACGATGGACGAAAATCTCTAGGAAAAGCACCGCGTTGCACTCCTATAGGGATACACTAATTATTCCAAAGATGTCATAAGTTCTGCGCTGAATGCTTTACGACAAACAACGTGTTCAACATAGACATCGGGGGGGGGTCCGTGCCAGCCGGGGGGGGTGCATGGGAGATGGTGGGGGGAGGGGGGGGGGGGGGGGGGAGGGGGGGGCAGGGGGAGGGGGGGGGGGGACCCCATATAAACTAAAACTTCTCTCGTAATATTGCACACTATAAGCAATCATAGTAACTCTTAGTATTGACAACAGGGTGCAGACTCAAAATCACCTCACATAACAAAATAGGAGGGGGGTGGTTCGGGGTTGGGGGTTCTATAGGAGAGGGGGCAATTATTTGGAGGTGGCGGTCTGATTGGTGGGTAGGGGTAGGTATGAGTATGTGGGGGGGGGGGAGGGGGTGGGGGAGAAATGGGGGGGGGGGGGGGGGGGGGGGGGGGGGTTATGATTAATATTTATTTGTGGCTGTCCTTGATTTTCATGGGGTCCTAGTAGGCACAACATGGTCCGTGTATCTGGAAAAGACTAAGGCAAATGCAGAGTTTCATGAGATCATTGATTTTTCCTTAAGCGTATTTATTCCTGCTGCTATGACGGAGGGGGGTGGGGGGGGGGGGCGGGGGGGGGGGGGGGGGGGGGGGGGGGAGGGGGTGGGGGATAAGAGAGAGATAGATGAGAGAGTGAGAAGAGTAGATGAGGGGGGGGCGCTCCATCAGCTCACCTGCGACAGCCCTTGTATAATCGGTTACAAATGCTGGGTGAACGGTATTATTGATAGACCTGGGCGGTGGTGGGTGGGGGTAGGGGGGTCGGTCCTGGGGGGGGTGAGGGGGGACATGTTTGTTTGAGGGGGGCTAGTTTTTTTTGGACTTCTCTACTAAGTCCAAATAATCAACACAATGTTAGGCACATTACTACTATGGTGGAGTAGTATGGACACGTCCTCAGAGCAATCACTACATGTGAGCATAATAAGTGTGAGTGTACGCACTGTTGTAGAGCCCGAGAAACAATGATTGTTCCTATCTGTCGTCCCAACCATATACTTACTTTCTATGAGGGAAGCGCGTGATTGAGCATAGTAGATAATACTAGAATAAGAGAGTGGAGGAGGCTGTTGCCCTTATTCTTACTGAAACTTGATGGCACGAACTCGATTTAACCGTGGGACAAAGATATAGTAACCAGTGGCACGGCTGACGATAGACGTTAATTAATTATAAACACTCTCACGAGTCTCGGGAGAGCTAACATAACTTTGGTCACAACTTGTGCTATTACTACTCAACTTAAGTGGTGACCGTCTATAGGACATGGAGATGATTCATATCTCACAGCAGTAAAGCGAGTAAGAAGTTTCAATTCACAATCATTGAAGTTTTTTCGTATATCTCTTGGGGTACTACTAGGCGAGGCATCTCAAATCGCGATACTGTTGTGCCAAAATTCAAAGCTTTCTTCCTTCTGCTATCATCATAACAATAAAGAATCTCCATTTTGTCTTTAGTCGTTCTAATATATAACCGCTGGGGGGGGGCGGGTTGGGGGGGGGGGGTGGTTGGGTTAGGTTCGGGAGGCGGGGGGGACCGGGGGGGGGGGAGGGGGTGGGGGGGGGGGGGGGGGTAGAAAAATTTTTCCAACTGTTGTCATCTGCTAAAATCTTATCAGAAGTATAATTTTTCTTATCCCTTTCCAAATTAATTTCTTATGGTGATGCTTGAGTAGACATTTAGATGCAAGAAGAAGTTTGTAAATGTACCCATCAGTTTTATATTTTCTATCTTTTTTAGAAGGTAAACAAAAGTTATGTAACCTCTTGTACCCTTGTGAAAGAAATTCATTTTTTTCATTCCCCCCCTTTAAAGAACTGTTTAAAAATCGATCAGGCTACTAGTTTATTTTATTTTTACCCATTCCAAATAGTAACCCCACCCACCCTTTCCATTAGGAACACAACGCTAACACACACCTTGCCAAAACCCTCCATTTGGCTTGCTAACTTTAACAGGTAACTACTATTGTTGGTACAAAAATAACCAACAGTAACAGTTTTCTTAACACCACCCAACTCAGATGAGGGTGGGTCCGGGGTGTCAGGGTGCTAGTTCTTAGGGGTTGCTACTGCTTATGCTGACCTACTTCCAGATTGCTCCTTTCAAGTAATACAGACCATCTGCAAGCACTAGCACCAAGAGAGTGAAGGCACCCCCATCATTCACTTGCTATATACCCGTGGGGGGGGGCCGTAGGCCTGAGGGGGGGGGGGGGGGGGGGGGGGGAACACAAAGTGAAGTACCTAATTGAGGCCACAAATCAGACTTTGGGACGGGGGGGGGGGGGGGGGGGGGGGCAGGATGGGGGGGCTCCTGCCTCAACACTAGGTGAGTAACTATATTGACACACAAGACTGACCTATCTCCAAGACCTTCACCCACTACTAATATTCATGATTCTGTCCCAGAACCTTCTGGTGAGAATCTTGGAGGTCATTCATCCAGTGATAGATCCCTTTCAAGGAATGAGGGTGACATGACTCTCCAAAGTGTATATGATCTTTGTCTATCTTTATGTGCACAGGTTTCAGATCAAGCCAAGGAAATACAAGCCTTAAAGGCTCAGATCACAAAGCTCAAGAAGCAAGCTAAACCTGTCATCAAACACCATCAAGCATATTTGAAGAGTGTCTCATTGAAGCAAAGATTCCCAAGAAAGAGCTTCTTAAAGAAACATAGGGTGCACAAAGAGTCTGTATCTAAACAAGGGAGGAAGTTTGCTAAAGGTGAATCATCAGTTCAAAGAGATCCAATGTTTGATGAAATTCCTAAAGATACAGTTGATCACATGGACACAGAGAATGCTCGAGATGAAGGGAGGACAAGAGAAATGGTGGATGAAGACAAGGAGATTTATAAGAGAATACTTAGTACTGAAGATATACTTTGTGATGACAAGGAGGGAGTTAGTACTGACATGGAGAAAGTTAGTACTGACAGACCAATAGTTAGTACTGACGGATTCAAAGTTAGTACTGACAGGAAAAATGAAGGTACTGAAGAACACATTGGAGGTACTGAAGAGAACTTTGAAGGTTCTGAAGAGCACATTGAAGGTACTGAAGAGCAAGTTGAAAGTACTGATGGGCATAAGAAAGGTACTGAAGAAGAAATTGCTACTCAAGCCACTCAAACATCCATTCAAACACCCACTTCTACAATCTTTGGAGATGATGAAACTATAGCTAAGGTTCTTCTCAACATGAGTCAAGCCAAGGCAGTTTCTAGAGAAAAGGAGAAAGGTGTAGAGGTGAAGGATATTGAAGATACTGACATACCTAAGTCTACCTCTACAAGATCACTTCTAACATTAAAGCCTCTTCCAAAAATTGATCCAAAAGACAAAGGAAAGAAGAAAATTGAAGAGGAGGATGAATCTGAAAGTGAATCTGATGGTATTCCTGAAGCTGAGAAAAAGTTTAAACAGCTTGAAAGTGATGAAGAGATGGCTAGGAAAATGCAAGAAGAATGGGAAGGTGAAGAGGAAAGAAACAGAATAGCTGAAGAAAAAGCTGCCAATGAAGCTCTTATAAGAAACTTTGATGATATAAAGGCAAGGATTGAGGCAGATAGACTTCTTGCTGAAAAGCTTCAAGAACAAGAAAGAGAGCAATTTACAATAGAAGAAAGGGCAAAGTTCCTTCATGACACAATTGCTGCTCAAAGAAAATTCCTTGCTCAACAGAGATCAGAAGCTATCAGGAACAGACCACCAACCAAGAATCAACTAAGAAATCAAATGATGACCTACTTGAAGCATGTAGGAAACTTCAAGCATGCTGAATTAAAAATCAAGAAGTTTGAGGAAGTACAAGCTTTGTATGAGAAGATCAAGAGGTCAGATGAAGATTTTATTTCTATTGGGTCTGCTGAGGATGAAAGACTGATCAAAAGGATGAATGAGAAAGGAGTTGATTCCTCCAAAAGTGAAGTGATCAAGGAGGAAACTAAAGAAGAGGTTCAGAAGGAAAGTAAAGAAGAAGAGAGTACTAGAAAGAGAAAGCTTGGTACTAGGAAAAAGATGAAGTCAAGGAAAAGAAGATATATTCAAAACACTTCTGAAGATGATAGTGACAAAGAGAATGATGAGCTGAGATTACATCTAACAATAGCTCCGGATGAAGAAAAAGAAGTGGATTATGAAATACTTGACAGAAAATATCCTATCAAAGAATGGAAGACAGAGTGTCTTGGAACTAAACCATAAACTGATCAAGCTGAACACCTTGAGGAGATTAATCTAAATGTGGTGATTAGGAGTAATGGACAGAAGAGATACTTTAGTACTTTGATGAGTGTATTGTCCATATTTGATAGAGAAGATTTGAATGTTGTGTATCAACTGGTGATGGACAGATTTCAAGATGAGATGCCTGAAGGTTTTGACAGAGTACTTTGGGGAGATTTGATGGTTTTGTTCAACCCAGATGATAAAGATGAGTTTTGGAATTCACAGCTAGATTGGAAGATTGTGAGTTGGAAGTTGCATAGTTCTTCAGGAGTACACACGTTAGTGACTAAGGAAGGAGTAGTCATTCATATGCTTGTAGAGAAGAAGTATCCTTTGAGAAAGGAAGTACTGATGCAAATGCTAAAATTGAAGTTAGAGTCTGAAGAAGACAGTACTATGGCATTGGAGTTGATTAAATTTGTCAAGAAGATACTTGCAGAGTTAGAACCTGAAGAGTAAGATTGATGGGATTGAGAAGGGTTTGAGTGTTGGCTAACCACCACACAACAAATGGTCATCAGTTCACCATGCTTAACAGGCATAAGAACTGGCTAGTCCATAAGCAAACGGCTTGTGGTAAAGACTTCTTAAATCCGTTTATGGTTGACAATTTACCAAAAATTGTAAGGTTCTCAACTCACCTTGCTTCTGTGGTGAAGAGTTGGCTAGTCCATGATCAAACAGTTCATGGTAAAGACTAATCAAATCTGTTGATAGCTGATAGTTTGCTAAAAACTATATGGTTTATCAATGCACCATGTTATGGCAATGAAGCATTGGCTAGTCCAAAAGCAAACGGTATTTGGTAAAGACAAATCAATTCCGTTGATGGTTGACAGTTTACCAAAACTGTATGGTATATACTCACCATGTTTTAAAATGAAGAGTTAGCTATCCCAGAGCAAGCGGCTACTGGTAAAGGAACATCAAATCCGTTGATGGCTGGTAGTTTGCCAAAAACTACAAAGCCAACTTAGTTGGATTGTTGCTGAAAAGATGTTGCTAAAAAGACAAAGTAGCTGCTGGAGAAGGATTGAGTTTAAAAGATTAAGAAATGATATGAGTGTTTGGATACATCCTCTATGCATTAAAGAAGTTTAAGAAACATGAAGTCAAACAAGTTCAACATTCATGTTTAAGGGAGGATTGTTAGGATTTATATTTTAGTAAGTTAGTACCGACGGTATAAATAGTTAGTACCGTTAGTTATAGTTAGTACTGACAGTACAAAATGTAAGTACTGATCGATTAGTTAGTACCGTTAGTTACTAAATAGTTAGTACCGTTTATGAGATATGTATGAGATATTCTAGGAAAAGATATGTGTTAGTTGTTAGCGATTTGTAAGCTTGTGAGAGTTTATCCTTAGTCTATAAAAGGATATCTCTAAGCATAGTTAGACACACGTTCTCTAGATATCTCATAACCATATCATATCACAAATAGTTAGTAATATGTAAATTGTTCAAAGCAGATTAATAGAAGTTATTATTAGTTTTCACATTGTTTTTCTTAGTACTTGTGTTGAGATTCCGCATCAACATATAGTATTCATAATCAGTGTTTCTATATAGTCAGTTGTATTTATACACTTTGGCTATCATTCTTTATAGGCTACAAAGATCTATTCGTTTAGGGACTCACAGAGGTCACTAATTAACACTTAGTTTCTTGATGAATACGAGTGTTCTTTTTTTGCACTTGAATGATAGGGAAGAGATGAAAAGAAGAGATTAGACCACTTGAAACAAGATCTAAGTATGTTAGTGATCAAGAGTTTTAGTAAGAGAAAGAAAGTTTAGAGAGAGATAGAAAAGACTAAAATAAATTTTGAGCAAAGTGGAGTATTTTTCGGCTGGGATAGAAGCTTGTATTTATAGGAGGAATCCCAACGATCATTTGGTGGCGGTCCCTTATATATAAGGGGTGCAGGCCTATAAGGGGGGCGCCACTAGACTCCGCTCCCTTTTTTTGTCTTTTTGTGGTAAATGTTGTATCTGTTATGGAACCTTCCATTTTGAGGAGAAAATTTGAATTTTAAATTTTAAGTTTTTAATAAAACTTTTCTTTTAATTAGAAAATATTTTGTAAATGTATTTTTGAGAAAATACGTTTGTAGAATTAAAAGTGAGGATTAAGAGAAAAATATTTTCTTGATCACTAATCTTAGAAATAGAATTTTACATTTGATAATTTGCAAACATTTATTTTTATTGTAAAAGTTTTTACATTTTGTTATTATCAAAACGTTGAGATGTCGAAAAATATAAATAACGTTTTTTTGACATTATTTGTATTAACAAAATGCTTTTAAAAAGTAGGTTAAATGACCATAATATTGCATTGTCTAGGTTGAAGAAAACCCATTTTGCTTGGGATAATGCAAATCCTATGTGTAGGGGTATTTGATGAGGTGTCAATTTATACACCTTTTCAGGGTCATTTAACCCCATAATCATGCAAATATTCCAGATTATGTGCTAATCGTATGTTTTCAGTTTTTAGCATTGAATTGGCATTTGGAGAAATACAGTGACTTGGGCTTATTTGGATAAGACATAGGACAGATACGGAACAACACCAAACTCATGAAGACGTATTATTTCACAGAGCGTGGAGACTGCGTCGCAAAGGCATAAAGCGAGCCGTGTGATCTATCCTGATGACGGCATCAAAGGATCTAGCGATTAGGGGTCAGGATGTGGACTGACTTAAAGAGAATCTAGAATCATCCACGTAGCGACGACGTCAGGGACTTAAACACCAAGGACTCCGTCGCAGCGATATCTCTATTATAAAAACGATTTTAGGGTTTTAAGTGTGTAAACTTTGTATAAACTTTTTGGGAGAGAACCTAGTCTTTGCTACGCAGATTTAAAGGTCGTTTTTGGGCCTCAAACCCTATTGTAACTACCTTTTATCCTTGTATTAATCAAGGTTAGAGTTTTATTAATTAACTCATTCAATATGTTATGTGTTGTGGGATTAAATCTATGTTCTTGCTTTATTCCTAACTTGTTAGGCTAAACTCCTTTGTATTTGGCTTATGATTGCATGAAAGTAGGATTGTAGTTCCTATTACTGTTGCTGTTGTTGATGAATTGGTGTGCGTTAGCTTTAGAAACATGCTTTTGTTGTATCGATGTTGTCCGTCTTGGGAAACGCAAGTGCGTGAAAGGATCCATCGGGTTACCTTACCCCTATATGGTTGATCCATCTTAGATATTTCACACGAATTTACATATACTCGTAGGGGTTTTAATAGTCTTCATACTACCTTACTTGTGCCATTGCTTAACGGAATATTAAAATAGGGTGAGTCGTTGTATCCGTTCATGGACTAGGAAATACTTACACAAATCATTACAAGTGTGACAAAGCAACAAGATTAGGAGAAGCAATCGGATAAGTAATGCATGATTAATTAATTAAATACATTTAATTATCATAAGTTATCACAATAATTAGTTATTTGTTTAGTTAATAGTTACCAAGACCAACTCTCAAACCATAGATTTACCTGCTTTTTATAAAATATTAAAACACAAAAATAATCTACTCTCAATAGAATTTTGTTGGACCGTGATAGCTTCTCATTTCCTATTCCCCTAGAAATGATAAACAACCCTCGGTCTTGCCTATACATACTACTACAACGGTTAGGTACTCAGCTAGAGACTTGTAAAAACTTTTGTTTGAAGTCTTAACCAATCATGTTTACAAAGACTCAAGGAATTGTATTCACCACAACAATGAAGTTGTATTATTTGATGTGGGTTGTAATGACTTCACATGAAAGTTTTTACAAATCCCCTTGGGTAGTGCACGTAATCGTTGTAGTGTAGTAAGGCAAGACTCGAGGGTTGTTATTGTTCTCTAGGGGAATAGGTTGGGAAGGATCGAACAAAATCTAACAGAGGTCTAAGGGGTTGAGAGAAGATTCTTTTTGTGTTTTTATAAAAGCAAGTAAAAATCATGGTTTGAGAGGTTGGTTGGTTTTTAACTAATTAAACTAATAATTAAATCTAAACTACTGGTGATAATTATATGGTAAACGAACGTATTTACTTAATCATGCATTACTCGTTATTATGCTTCTCCAAATTATGTTGCTTTGTCACTCTTGCAATGATTTGTGTAAAGTATTTCCTAAAGTCATGAGACGATTTACACAAAACCCGTCGTCTATGTAATATTCCGTTAAGGCAACGCACAAGTAAGGTAGTATGAACACTATTATAAGGCCCCTAAGAGTACATTACATGCAATCAAAACACTTAAGATGGATAAACCATATTAGGGGTAAGATAGTATGAAGACTGTTACTGATGGTATCATTTCTACATACTTGCATTTCCCTAGACGCCTATGCCAATTTAATATCTTATGGCTAGTTTTCTAAGCCTAAAGAGCACATCCGTCATAAGAAGAAACATATAGAATCTACATATTAAGTTTCATGCAATCATAAGTAAATACTAAGGGATCTAGCCAAGCATGTTAAATAAAGAAGAAGAACAAGAATCAATCACAAAACCCATAGACATATTAAGCGATCAAAGATAAATGAACTTCACTTGCTTAAATCATGGATTGAAAGCTGATACAATAGGGTTTTGAGGTTTTAAAAACGACCTAAAAGCTGCTACATTCGAACTGTTAAAGTTAGGGTTTGTCTCCTAAAAATTACACACTAAAAACCCTAAATCGAGTCTGATATATATAGGAAATAGGCCGCGACGGCGTCGCAGGATTTCTGACGTCGTTGCTTCGCCGAATCTTCTAGGGTTTCTTTTGAGGCGGTTACGATATGATGTTGTCTTGAGTTTCTCTGATGCTATCTCTTGTATGTTTTGATGCTGTCGCAAAGGATGGCAACATCGTCTCCAAACATTGTACGTAATTTCTTTAAAAGAGTTGGTGTAGAAAAACAAACCCCCCCCCCCCCCCCAAAAGTCGTAGTCTTGTCCGTTTCTTATCAATAGAGCCCAAGTCATGTGTATTTCCTCCAAAAGCCATCCAAATGCTAAAAACCCAAAAACAAACGTTTATGTACATAAATTAGGAATACTTAAATTACAGCTGATTTAAGGGTTAAATGATCCCCTAAAAAGGTATAATATGCACTCAATCATTATGCTCAAAAAAGGATGTTTCTATGTTATTGATATGTCATCCTATAATGAAGAAAACAATGTTTGTTTCTTTGCCAAAACATCCAACAGTGTGAACTAGCTTTGGCATAAGAGACTATCCCACCTCAACTTCAAATACATCAACAAACTTGCAAGACAAAATCTTGTAGCTGGTCTTCCATCTCTCGCTTTCTCAAAAGATAAAAATTTGCTCAGCCTGTGAGAAAGGGTAGGCACCATTGGCATCTTTCAAAACCAAAAAGTCATTCTTCATCAGCAAGTCCTTACATCTCACTAGTACAAAAACTATATTTTACAACGGCAAATTTAAAACGGTTTAACTTATAACCGTTTTTATAACAAAAAAACACTATATACTACGGTTTCATAACAACTCGTTGTAAATAATTGTCATTTAGAACGGTTCGTATATAATTATCATTTAAATAATCTTTTTTGCAACGGTCTTTGTTTACGTTCTAAAAAAACACCTAAGATGTCAAACCATTACATAAATTTTTTCTCATTTCTTCAATAAAAAACACATATACTAACACCAAAAATCTCACACATTTCTCAACTTCTAGTTTCAGAATAAACAAGACAAACAACAAATCAAAAAACCAAAAAACACTTTTTTTTCTTTTCTATTAAAAAACACAGACACAAGTAGGAAACGAAGCCCACTCGATCGTCATCGAGTTAACTCGCTGAGACAGTAACAGAAGAACGGTTGTACCAGATCTGATAAGGTTTGTTCGTTGTAGATCTAAAGATTATTTTCTTGATTTACTGTTTTTTATTATGTTTTAGATATATTTATTTTGATTTTTTTAGATCTAATGCTTCACTTTTATATTGTTGTTGTTTCTATTGCAGGTGTTGTGATTTGGATATAGCGATATTGTCTTTCACTTGTAGATCTTCGCTTTGTAGATCTTGTTTTATTTTCTTAGTCATTAAATTGTAGAACAATAATATGATGGCTATAAGTGGTTTTTGTATTTTTTGGTAATAAAGAACAATGTATTTCATAGTTGTGGTTTTGTTATTGCATTCGGATATTTTGCCAGTGGCTATTTCTAGTTACAAGTTTAATAAATCCCCATATTAAGTGTTTTAAAATGAGTAGTTTCTATTGGATATTGGTTGGCTTGAAGAAAAAAAGAACCATTTGTAAAAAATGAAAAAGACCAAATAAAACTGTAGTTTCTTATTAAATTTGTATGGTTCGTTTTTTAAAACGGTTGTGGAATACGCTTCAAAAAGACTTGCTGACTTAAAAGACTTATCATTTACCCGGTTGAGAAACGTTTAAAAAACACAACCGATTATTTACAACCCTCTATTATAAAACGGTTGAAAACGTTTTAAAAACCTCTTTTAACCGCTTTAGAAAACTCATTCTGTACTAGTGTCTCCTTTATATGGATTTGTTTGGGACCTGTAAAACCCAAACCATCAGCCACTACAATATTTCCTGTTATGTAGATGAGTACTCATGGTAACGCCTGGTATTCTGCTTAAGAAAAAGAGTGATGGAGCTGATTGCCATCTGTCTTTGATCAAAAATGGAAAATCTCAATGAAATAAGAGTAAGGAATGAGAAGTGATAATGAAACAGAGTTCAAGAAACCGCCATGCTGAAATATTCTTATGATGAAAGGAATTTCTAAAAACTTAATCATCTCCTTGCACTTCAGAACAAAATTGGTATAGCTGAAAGAAGAAACTAGACCCTGATCGAGAAGTTAAGCTATGTGAAATGAGTACAAATGATCCCATAAACAAAAAAATGTTTTTTTTTTGGGGAGATGATGTGTACACCAAGTGCTTGTAACACAACAGATCCATTCTTGTTCAAAAAACATAGATGTACAACTTATGATGTATTTAGAGGAAGATCCCCTGATATTAGCTATTTTTATGTGTTTGGTTGTCATGTGCACATTCACAGTCACAGAGACCACTTTGGGAAATTTGATGAAAAAGCTGATGATGGATTATTTCTTGGCTACTCTCCAATGGCTAAAGCATTTAGAGTTTTCAACATCATAAGACAAGAAATGGAAGAGACTTATCATGTTACCTTCAGTGAAGATGATGAAGCTATTTCTAAATCAAGCACAGAGGGGGATGAAGTCAATTTCAATGAAAACAGATCCTTCCCATATGATGAATTCATTATACCAATGAACAAAGTTCCCCAAAGCTCTGGGAATAATGATTACTTTCTTTATGTTCACAGTTTTATGATCCCTTTTTACAAATAAAATCAAACATCTCTGACGTTGTCACACCATCCGAAACGGCCCTCACCCTAAGGTGTTAACTCACATAGTGAGATCCTGAACTAAAACCTGATGCAATCTTAAAACTCACATTGTTGATGATAAATAATATTCTCGATGAACATGTGACTTTGATCAGTGGAAGACCTTGGGACTTGTTAAGATCATGTCATACCATCATTAAACTATTAATTAAAGCATAATCCCTAACCAACAATCAACTCACCAGCAGGTGAGTCTTTACAAATACTCTTGTTCCTTAAGACAGATGGTCCAAAGAAAAGCATATTGAACTGGTTAACATTCTTGGTGAACCACAAGCTGGGGTTACCACTAGAAGCAAAATTAGAGACTCTAAAGCAGCTTCTGCTCATGAATGTCTTTATGTCAATTTTCTCTTTAAAATTGAACCAAAGAAGCTAATTGAAGCTCTGGAAGAAGAAGGCTGGATTATTGATATGTAAGAAGAGTTGAATCAATTTGAAAGAAACAAGGTATGGACTTTGGTTCCTAAACCTCATGGCAAGACCATTATTGGGACCAAATGGATCTGGAAGGACAAGATGGATGAATATGGGGTTGTTACTAAAACAAAGCAAGACTGGTTGCTCAGGGCGTATAATCAACAGGAAAAAAATTGCTTCCATGACATAAACATTTGCTACCGTTGCAAGACTTGAAGCCATAGGATCTTTCTTGCAATATGCGGCACCATGGGGTTCAAGGGGTATATCAGATGGATGTGGAAAAGTGCATTTTGAGATGGATAAATCTACGGGAAGTATTATGTTCAACAACCATCTGGGTTTGAAAGTAGTGAATTTCCAAACCATGTATGTAAGTTGGATAAGGATCTTTATGGGCTGAAACAAGCTCCTATAGCATGGTGTGAAACTTTGTCTACACTTCTTATTCAGCATAAATTTTTCAAAGGTACCATTGACAACACTCTTTTTACTTATAAACTAAGAGTGATGTCATTTTTGTTAGTAAATGTGGATGATATAATTTTTTGGGTCAACATGTGATAAACTTAGTAAACAATTTGCTAAGTTGATGACCAAAAAGTATAAAATGAGTATGATGGGTGAACTAACTTATTTTTGAGTTTTCAAATAAAACAAGATTTCAAAGGAATCTCTATTTGTCAAGAAAAATATATTAAAGATTTACTCAAAAAGTATGATCTAGCTGATAGTGCTTCAGTGAAATGCCCTAGGCTTCCCCCAAAAACAATTTGGGCCCTTATTGAATCAGGTAACTGTTAATGACCTTTGTTCAGAGGCATGATATGGCCAACTGATGTATCGAAACAGCTAGCAGACCCGATGGATGAAGGAGGATCAGCTCCAAAAATGCCAAATCTAAATCAATTAGAAAAGGCAGATGGATGTCTCACAGTCAATGAATTTGAAAGAACTTCAACAAGAACTCATTGACGAAGTACATGAAATGTTAAATGTTTTTTAATCAATGGAACAGAAAGTTGCAGAAATATCTCCAAAAGAGAATGTTTTACAAACAGAAATTGGTCAATTTTTAGAAGTATCTTTGACTCAAGAAATTCGAGATTGTGTGATCATTTCTGCTCAAGAACAGAAAAATGGGATGTAAAGAAATGAACTTGAGAAAAGTTCAAGTGACTCAAAAGATATCCAAGCCAATTTACTCAAAAGAATCAAAATTATTGAAAATGATTTTAAGCGATCACAAGCTCAAACTATTGATTTCAAACTCAAACTACAACATCAAAAAGAGAAAATGGCTTGTGACGTCTCTTGGAAGTCAAAATTGTCAATATTGTATGAAGAGAACATGTTGTTAAAAACTCAAGTGGATTATGTTGTTAAAGAAAGAGAAAATATCAAAATTGAATATCAAAAGCTTTTCAATTCAATAAAAGCAACACAGACTCAACATCAAAAAGAGCTTGATAAGTTGATTAAACATGTTAATCAAAATACATATGCTTATGTTGATGTGCGGGCTCAAAATTAAGATCTTTTGATGACAATATGTGAACTCAAGAATAAGCTTAAAACCGTTGACAAGGGAAAGAATATGAACACTAAGTGTGACAAATCTAAGACCTCGGGAACACTTCTTTGTGTAACACCATTGCCTACAAACATAGCAGTTAAGGCTAAGAAAGTGTCAAATACTAAGGTCAATGCAGATAGGTCAAAACCAATCACTTCACATTCTATACCAAAAAACAAGCAAAGTCAAAAACAGAGTGCGAATGTAATCACAAGAGGCATGTATAAAATCACAAAAATAGAGACAAAAACGTCGGATTCTAAATCTAACATGAATGTTTCTAATTCCACAGGTGTAGCCAGTTCTAATAGTGTTAGAAAACCAAAGTCTAAGGACACTAAATCAAAGGATAGAGTCTTGAAGAACACTAATGATAAGAGACCATATGCACATGTTTGAAAGATGTCAAGTAGTGTTAGTATAGATTCTAATAAGTGTGAAACAATGCATTCAAATGTATGTCAATCAAACGCAAGTGTATTAAATACCAAGACTATAAATGCTGTTAATGACGGTTCGAATATTGTTTGTGTTTCTTGTGGTAAAGATGTGTTTTTACTTTCTCATGAAAAATGTGTTGCTCGTTATGCTTTGTCTAGAGATACTAAGGTAAAAAGAGCCTTATTCACTCCCCTCGTAGCAGCAAAATCTAAGAATTTAGGAGCTACTTCTATAGTTGCAAAATCTAGATTAAGTGTTGCTAAAACCCCAACAGCAACAAATAAGGTCTCTAGTGTGTTACCATTATCTCCTGATTCTAGTCAAAGTAGGACACTTAGCAATTACATGAAAAATAAAATTGAAACAAGTAGAAAGTGGCAAAAATTGTTTGAAAACCAACAATGTTTTAATTAGACACCCAAGAGTAAAATTGCTCAACCACTCTCTTGTTAAACAAAGAGTAGTACCCGTGTTCGATCTAAATCTAACACACCGGTTACCACTCAGAAATTGGTAGCCAAACTGTCCACTCTTCCATCTGCATTTGTTTCATGTGATGTAGGTGATCCAGCTCGTCCTTTGGATTGTTGATAGTGGGTGCTCGAAGCATATGACTGGCAATCTGTCACTGCTAAGAAATTTCGTTGAGAAATTCATGGGAACAGTCCGCTTTGGGAATGATCACTTCACAGCAATCACTAGATATGGAGATTATGTTTAAGGCAATCTCACGATATGTCACGTATACTAAGTTGAAGCCCTCGGACACAACTTATTTTTGGTCAGACAATTTTGTGATGGAGATTTAGAAGTAGCCTTTCATTCAAACACTTGCTATGTTTAGAATTTGGAGGGTGATGATTTGCTTACCCATTCTCGAGAATCTAATCTCTACACTATCTCCATTTCTTAGTTAGCGGCTTCTTATCCAGTGTGTTTAATGTCCAAATCAACATCAATAAAATCATGGTTATGGCACCGAAGGCTTTCTCATTTGAATTTTGGTACCGTTAATCAACTCACGTCAAAAGATCTAGTTAATGGGCTTCCGAAATTTAAGTATGATAAAGATCACTTATGTTCAGCATGTGAGCAAGGCAAAAGCAAGAAAGCTTCATTTCCATCACATTTGGTTCCACGTACATAATCCAAACTTGAATTAATTCATATGGATTTGTATGAACCAATGAGGGTAGAAAGCATCAATGGAAAGAAATATATTCTTATGATTGTCGATGATTATTCTTGATACACTTGGGTATACTTTCTTCGTACCAAAGATGAGGCTCCAGATACAATCATCAATTTCATTAATCAAGTTCAAAGGAATCTAAAGGCTCAAATTCTAAAGATCTGAACTGATAATGGAACTGATTTCAAAAATGAGAAATTGCGGCCGTTTTATGCAAAGCTAGGCATTATTCATCATACATCAATTGCTTAAACGCCTCAACAAAATGGTGTTGTTGAAGGTAGAAATCATACACTTGTCGAGGTTGCACGAACAATGCTCGTCTTTTTAAAAACTCCAGAATTTCTATAGGTCAAAGCTATTGCTACTGCTTGCTTTACTCAGAATCACTCTATTGTACACACTCGGTACAATAAGACTCCTTATGAGTTGATTCGTAGAAGAAAACCCAATGTTCAATACTTTCATGTGTTTCGATCTTTGTGTTATCCAACAAATGATCATGAAATCCTTAGGGAAAATGAAACCAAAGCTACATTTGTATCTTTATGTTTATTCTAGTCAACAAGAGATTTCATATCTATTAACCAACGTAACCAAAAGGAAATGTAAGGTATCCATGTCAAGTTTGATGAACTCACAGCTATGGCTTCTGAATGCAACAATTTAGAACCCGAATTCAACTGCATGAATTTCAAGAATCATCAAAAGATTCACAATCATTACCATCAAAAATAGACTTGGATAATTTGTTTGGTCCTTTGTATGAAGAATACTATTCGACGAGTCCTCCAGAAGTGTCAGATAATTCCACTGCAAATACTCTTGATAACGAAAACACTCCTTCATCATCATCAATTATCGTTGAAGAAGATGAAGCTCCTCAAATAGTATCCTCATCAACAGAACAAATTTCCAGTGAACCAAACACACCAGTCTTAAATGAAAATGCCGATGAATTTGTTCAAGAAGATGTTGCAGAATTTAACGGAAATGTTTTCTATTATCCACCTCAAACTCCTGTATTCGAAGAAGCTGAGTCATCTTCAACATATCAGGATCTGTAAAATACGCACGAGTTTCACCAAACACATCGCTCTACTGATAAGTGGACTAAGAATCATCCAATTGAACAAGTGATTAGTGATCCCTCAAAACCAGTAATGACAAGACGTCAACTTCACACTGATGTTAAAGTATGTATGTACGCACTAATATTGAGTACTACAAAACCAAAAAATATCAAGGAAGTTATGCTTGATGCCAACTGGACTGAATCCATGCACGATGAGCTTAACCAGTTCAAACGCTTTGATGTTTGGGAACTTGTCGAATGTACTATTGGCAGAAACATAATTGCAGTCAAATGGATTTGGAAAAACAAGACTGATGCTGAAAACATGGTTATTCAGAATAAGTCTCGATTAGTTGCCAAAGGATATGGTCAAAAGGAGGGAATCGATTTTGAGGAATCTTTTGCACCAGTTGCAAGACTTGAAGCTATCAGAATCTTTGTGGCATATGCGGCTCACAAGAACTTTCCTATTTACCAAATGGACATCAAAACGGCATTTTTGAACAGTCCACTGAAAGAGGAAGATTTTGTTCGTCATCCTGATGGTTTTGTAAATCCAGACTTTCCTAATCATATATATCGTCTTAAGAAAGCTCTGTACGGTCTCAAACAAGCCCTTAGAGCCTGGTATAACAAGCTTTTCTCATTCTTAATTGAAAACCATTTCACAAAAGGTATTATTGCTCTGACATTGTTTACAAGAAGACACGGGGATAACATCTTACTTGTAAAAATCTATGTCGATGACATAATTTTTGGGTCAACAAATTCAGTCTTTTCAAATAGATTTGCAAAACTAATGAAAGATAATTTTGAAATATCAATGATTGGTGAAATGAAGTTCTTTCTCGGACTTCAGGTCCATCAATCACCCCGAGGAATCTTTATATGTCAATCATAATATACTATGGATCTTCTTAAGAAACATAGGATGGAAAAATGTGATACTATTAGCACACCAATGGCTACAACCAAACTAGATGCAGACTTACACGGTACCCAAGTTGATCAAACTAAATATCATAGTATGATTGGGGGACTTATGTATCTCACTGCTAGTCGACCAGATATTGTCTTTGCGACATTTGTATGTGCGCGATATCAGGCACGCCCAACTAAAAAACACCTCAAAGAGGTCAAACGGATCTTTCGATATCTTAGACAAACCATTAATATGGGTCTATGGTACTCGAAGGACTCCGGGTTTGAGCTAATTGCATATTCAGATGCAGACCATGCAGGGTGTAATAATGATTGTAAAAACACATGTGGAGGCATTCAATTTCTAGGAGATAAGCTAGTCAGTTGGTAATCTAAGAAGCAAGATTGTACATCAATCTCAACTGCGGAAGCTGAGTACGTATCCTTATATGCATGTTGTGCTCAAGTCATTTGGATGAGGACGCAACTGCTAGATTATGGACTTCGGTACACCAAGATTCCAATGTACCGTGACTCAAAGAGTGAAATTGCCATATCTTGCAATTCGGTACAACATTCACGTACAAAACACATTAACATCCGGTATCACTTTATCAAGGAGCATGTTGAAAAAGGTACTATTGAACTTTACTTTGTCGGGACAGAATACCAACTTGCTGATCTTTTTACAAAAGCCCTTCCAAGAAAAAGGTTTGAGTATCTAGTTCAAATGATTGGTATGAGATGTATGACTCCAACTGAGTTGGATCGTCTGGCAAAGTTATCTTCTTGAATGAAAGCTCATACATCAAAACTTTTGTAAATATATTTCAAAAACAAAATACAAAATTGAAAAATTTCAACAACAAGAAAAATATTATTTTCTTTTCTCTCACTATTTTTCAAAACTGAAAAACAAATACAAAAATACAAAAATATAATTTATATGATACAAAAACACATATCTTCTTCATTTCAGTCAGTTTCATGATATTGTTTTCACAAAAATTCGTTGTTTAAAAGCAAGAATATATCATGAACTGAGGGGGAGTAAATCATTCATAAAATGATCTTTCACTGCTAAAATATGTGTTTTGTAATCAAGATCCATTCACAAAAAGACGGTTCTTCAAAAACATCTTTCAAAATCAACAATTTTGAAAATTCAAGTGTGAAAAATTGCAAGAAGTAACAATCTCTTGAATAAGCTCTTTAATTAGATGATGCGGTCGTCGTAGGAATTCTACACGAAGTTTTACATCTCCCTAGGCAGAGTATCTAACCGTTGTAGTAGTAGTATAGGCAAGACTCGGGAGTTGTTATCGTTCTCTAGGGGAATAGGTTGGGAAGGCTTGATCACGGTCTAACAGAATTCTAAGGGTTGAGAGAAGACTATTTTTGTGTTTTTATATTTTATAGAAAGTAGGTAAATCTATGGTTTGAGAGGTTGGTTTGTTTAACTATTAACTAAACTAATATCTAATCTACTGGTGATAACTTTATAATAATTAAATGTATTTACATAATCATGCATTACTTATCAGATTGCTTCTCCTAACCCTGTTGCCCTGTCACACTTGTGATGATTTGTGTAAGTATTTCCTAGGTCATGGACGGATTATACGAACCCACCGTCTATTTAATATTCCGTTAAGGCAACGCACAATTAAGGTAGTATAAAGACTATTACAAGGCCCCTAAGAGTATATTAAATGCGTGTGAAATATCATCAACCATATAAGAGGGTAAGGTAGTATGAAGACTGTTATCCGATGGTATCCTTTCTACGCACTCGCGTTTCCCTAGACGTGTCAACAGCGATACA
>BQNB010046382.1:0-43725 GCA_026074375.1 Tanacetum coccineum
ACACAACGACGACCCATCATTGGTTTACCATCTTTGCCCAGAATTTTGCCATCAATGTTTCTAATCTTGCCAGCAAGATCACCCAATAGCGACCCCTTTCCCATCAAACCATTATCAACATCCTTTTTGGCAGTTGATTTACGGTTCAAAAAGCCTTTATCCATCTTTCAAAAAACCCACTTCCCAAACACAACAGCAGCAATCACAAAAAGACCAGCGAAAAATAAACCCTAAAAAGAGTTATAATACCAATAAACCACACACCGGCACCCCAAGGCTGCCAACGAACCCTAAATAATATATGCAAAGTAAAACCGAACCCTAAAAATTAAGATTTGCAGGAGATCGTCAAGGGAATGAATCACAACAAGTACGATACCCTAATAATGAAACGTTCAATGCTGGATCGATTTTTAATACAATTAATAATAAAGGAGATTTCTTATAATAGGAATGGTCGGCACAAAATAAACGATCAGATCCAACCCTAATTTAATTCCAAACCAATAAGACTCATGTTCTCTTTAGGATTGATGATATCCTTAAAACAAGATCAGATCAAGATTCAATCTTTTAAATGATTTCATCAATAAAGAAGAAACGAAACCCTAGAAAAGAGTAAACCCTAAAACAATTTAGATTTAAAGAATTACAAAAGCGAAATAGAAAAAGAATCTATAATGAATTGAAAATCAGAAAATGGCTGAAGATAATCGGAATAGGGGGCGGAAATCACCTTGTAGAGAGAGAGAGAGAGAGAATAGGATTTTTTGTGGTGGCTATATTTTGGCTCATTCGTTTTGTGCCTCTTATTCTGAATATATGGATTCCTAATACTGATTTGAAGAAGGACGAGATCAAATTTGCACCTTTGTGGGTTAGATTGCATTATGTTCCTATTGTGGCATATTCGGAAGTTGGGTTAAGTCTTATTACTACGTAACTTGGAAGACCTCTTATGTTGGATTCTTACACAAGTAATATGTGTTTGAGTTCATGGGGAAGAAACACGTATGCTCGGGCTCTTATTGAGATATCGGCGGAAGAGGAATTAAAGAAGTCAATAGTTATTGCTATTTCGTTGAGTAATGGGAAGGGTCATACGCTTGCTAATATTGACATTGAGTACGAGTGGACACCACCTAGGTGTGATACTTGTATGGTTTTTGATCATGTTAATGATAAATGTCCTAAGCGCCCTAAGGTTGATGCTCCTATAAAGGATCTGGATGATGGTTTTACTGTGGTAAAGAAGAAGAACAATAAGGCTAAACAGAATCACAAGACTAGACAAGTCGAGGGGGTGCGATTGAGTAAACCTTCTCTTAACCTACAGTATCGTAGGGTTGAGAAAGGCGGGGCTTCTAAGAATAATGAGGCTACGGTCAAAGGCAACGTAAACTCAAGCAATATGAATATGGCATCAAATGATCAGAATGCTCCCACATTAATGAAGGCCTATACTCATACGGATAATAATGTCGCTCTGAAGAACTCTTTTAGTGTGTTAACTGATGATGAGGATGCGGGACCCACCTTCATTAATGAGGATACTGATTGTGAAGAAGTTGACGAGGAAATTGTTTTGGATGATAGACAGGGTTTAAGGCAGCCGGGTGTATAACCAAGGGGGCAAGCACTCCCGTTATTGAGGTTTCCAATGATTAACGTCGCCACTTGGAATATATGGGGTTTGAACGTCCCCTAAACAAAATGAAGTAAGGCAAGTTATAGCCGAGAACAATCTTTCTATTTTTGCTATTTTGGAATCCCATGTGGTGGATTCTAATCTTCACAGATTATGCTCTCTTGTTTTTCGTCATTGGGATTGGTCTTCTAATGGAGCGTGGTGCAATAAGGGTACGAGAATCATTTTGGGCTGGAATCATAATGATGTTGATGTTATGGTTATAGCTCAAGATGATCAAGCAATTCACACTCGTGTGTGGTTAAAGATGGAGAAAAAGGAGCTTTTTTGCTCTTTTATTTATGCTCATAATCGTTATAATCAACGTCGTGCTCTATGGAAAGGTTTAGGTCATCATAAGCTCTATGTTCGTGATGGTCCTTGGTGCTTATTGGGGGATTTTAATGCCACCTTAGTCTTGGATGATTCCACAGCAGGTAGTTCTAATATTGACATTGCAATGAGAGAATTTAAGGAGTGTATTGATGACATTGAGGTGTTGGATGTGCATAATTATGGTCTTCAATTTACTTGGAGTCAAAAACCGAAAGGAGTCAATGGTATTCTTAAGAAACTGGATCGAATCATGGCAAATTTGGAGTTTCTTAGTGAATTCGTGGGTGCACATTCCATTTTTAAACCGTACCGTATCTCAGATCATTCTCCTTCGATTTTGTGTATCCCTACGGTGGTTAAATCCAAACCTAAGCCTTTCAAATTCTATAACATCCTTACTAAGCATGATCGGTTTAGGGAGACTATTAATGGGGTGTGGAATAATCAGGTTAGCGGGTTCTACATGTTTCGAATTGTCAAGAAGCTAAAGTACTTGAAGAAACCCCTTAGAAATTTATTATACGATAAAGGGAACCTACATGCCATTGTTGTTCGGTTACGCACTGAGCTTGATCATGTTCAAACTATGATTGATAAAGATCCTTTTAATTCTAACCTTCGTGAGGAAGAGGCAGCATGTGTGGTGGAATTTAACCAAGCCGTGATTATGGAGGAAAGATTTCTTAAACAGAAAGCCAAGATTCATTGGCTTAAGGAAGGGGATTCTAACTCATCCTACTTTCACAAAGCGGTTAAACTTCGGGTTAGTAGAAGTAGGATTGATGTGGTGACAAATAGGGAGGGTATGTTATTTGCTAATGACAAGGTTACAGATGCTTTTGTCTCGCATTATGAAGTTTTTCTTGGGCAGGCTAGTGGTACTAAAGGTTTTAATACCTCTAATCTGTTTAAAACTTATCTTGACGAACAGGATGCTTTGAATATGGTGCGTGTTGTGAGTAATCAAGAGGTTAGGAGGCTATGTTTTCTATAGGTGATGATAAGTCGCCTGGTCCCGATGGTTATACGGCAGCGTTTTTTAAGGATGCATGGGACATTGTGGGAAATGATGTTCCAAAGGCTATTTGTGAATTTTTTACGAATGGTAATCTTTTGAAAGAACTTAACCATACGATTATTGCTCTTATTCCTAAGGTTAAGTACCCATCGCGCGTGAATGACTATCGGCCTATTTCATGTTGTAACGTGTTGTTTAAATGTATTAGCAAGATTATTGCTAATTGTGTTAAGCAAAGCTTGAAGTTTATTATCAGCCCTAATCAATCGGCATTTATTTCGGGTAGGAACATTTTGGATAATATCTTATTAACGCAAGAGCTTATGCATAACTACCACTTGGATCGAGGCACGCCTAGGTGTGCTTTTAAGGTGGATATCCAAAAAGCCTATGACATGGTTGATTAGGATTTTTTAAGGAAGGTTCTTAATGGTTTTGGTTTTCATGCTCGGATGGTTTCGTGGATTATGAATTATGTTACGACCACATCTTATTCTATTTGTATCAACGACTCTCTTCATGGATATTTCTAAGGTAAAAGGGGGATTCGACAAGGTGATCCTTTGTTCCCTTACTTGTTCACGCTTGTTATGGAGATTCTTACTCTTATGCTTCAAAGGAGAGTTATGGAGTCGGGTAATTTCACTTATCATAGGTATTGCTCTAAATTGGAGCTTATTAATCTTTGTTTTACGGATGATTTGTTTCTTTTTGCATATGGGGATGTTCAATCGGCTAGCATTATTAAGGAGGCTTTAGACGAGTTCAAGTATGCTTCAGGTTTAACCCCTAGTTTACCTAAGAGCACGGCATATTTCTGTAATGTCCTTAATCACATCAAGCTTTCTATTCTCCAAGTTCTTCCCTTTGAAGAGGGACGGCTTCCGGTGAAATATCTTGGTGTTCCGTTGATTTCGTCTAGGCTCATGGTTCGAGATTGTAAGGAACTTATCGAAAAGGTTCAGATCCGGGTTCAAGACTAGAAGAATAAGTCCCTATCTATTGTTGGTCGTCTTCAGCTTATTAGGTCGGTTCTCGGGTCGATGCATATTTTTTCGGCCTCGGTATTCATCATTCCAAATCGGGTTCTTTTAGATATTGAACAGATCATGAGGGGTTTTCTTTGGTGTCATGGTCCTATGAAGAAGGGTAAAGCTAAGGTCGCGTGGGAGGTGGCTTGTCTTCCTAAAGATGAAGGTGGTCTTGGTATTCGGAGATTGGAGCATTTTAATTCAGCCCTTATGGTTAGTCATATTTGGAAGATGCTCTCGCTTAAAGAGTCATTTTTGGGTGAAATGGATTCATGAATATAAATTAAACGGGTGTAGTTTTTAGGATGTTCCCTTGCGTGGTAACATGTCATGGGGTGGAGAAAAATGCTACAGCTTCGGCCCATTATCCGTGAGTTCATTTGGTGTAAAATAGGCGATGGTGCTCGTACTTCGCTTTGGTTTGATCGATGGTGTGAGGCTGGTCCGATAGCCAATCATGTTTCTACCCGTGACATGTTTCGCTCAGGCCTTAAACTTACATCTAAAGTTAAGGATGTTTTGAATGATGGTGTTTGGAATTGGCCCCAAGATTTACTTGATAAATACCCAATTCTGAATGAATGTTCTGTCCCAACTAATATAGATGGTTTAGACTGCTTAGAATGGTGTAAGGGTACGGGAATATCGAAGGCATTCTCAGTTAGTCAGGTTTGGTCATCTATTCGGCCTAGAGATGTTAAAGTCCCTTGGTTTGATATGGTGTGGTTCTCTTCTGGTATTCCTCGTCATGCGTTTACTTTGTGGTTGATTGTTAAACGAAAGCTGAAGACGCAAGATAGGGTTTATGCATGGGATGCCTTGGATTCTCTTGGTACGTCATGTTCCTTATGTGAATTACAACCGGATTCACACGAACACTTGTTTTTTGAATGCTCATTTGCGCAAGCTATTTGGTGCCATATGAAAGGGCTTGTTGGTTTAGATTCGGTGGCCCATGATATGTACGCTATCATTGACCATATTGGTACTAAAGCTAAAAGAAGGACGACGCCTATAGTGATTTCTAAGCTGGTTGTCGCGACGTCGGCTTATTTCATTTGGCAAGAACGTAACTGGCGCTTGTTTAAGAACACTAAGAGGTCCTTAATTCAAGTCATTGAGTGGATTACTTCAGAGGTTCGTCTCAAGCTGCTCTCATGTCATTTTAAGCGTTCCAAGGAGGGTGTGAAGTATGCTCGGCTTTGGGATTTGCCTGAAACAATTTTTGGTTAATCATGTTGGTTAGTAGTTATTGTTTATGTACCATTAGGTGGTTTTTTCTTATTGGTGTTATTGGTTATGTAATTGGTAGGTAGGTTCGAATGGCATGTCATTCGTTCTTTGGTTGTTCAAGCGTGTGCTTGAGGTTAATGTGACACTCAGTCACATTCCATTGTACTTATTGGCATTTTTAGGTTATTAATATATTTTACCGGGGTAAGTCCCTTTTACCTAAAAAAAACTTGTTACTCCTTAGCTCTAGTGGTGGAGATGTGTATCCTTACCAAGCCTATGATAGAATACTCATTACGACTGAGCAATTGAGCGAATTAGTTATGTGTTACCACATAGATTAGTTGAGTGATTTGAGTGTTTTCATCTATCTATTTCGTGAGGTGTTTAGTTGTGTACTTGTAATAGATCAAATAAATGCTTTTTTTAACCATAACACATGAAACTTACTACATACATATAAGAACGTTACTTTTCATAAACTTCTAAAGGCTACTTGAGGACAAGTAGGATTCAAGTGGGGGGACATTTTGATGACATCAAATAACGTTACTTTTATAACATCATTTATCCCATGTAAATAACCTATTTTGTATGATTATTGCAAAGAATTGTTACTTAATCGTTTGTATTCGAAAATTGCAGTAATTATGGAGTACTTGGTGAAAATTAGCAAAAAGGCACACATTCTGGAGCTTAAACAAAGAAATATGAAGATTACTATTTTGACATCCTATACGCCGTATCCAACAAGGAAGATACGACGTATCTGTGCTTGCACTTCACCAAAGACCAGAAGGGAACAAGGATCAATACGCCGTATCCAGAGGAGTCTATACGCCATATTCAAGTTATGGTAATAAAATATTCTGGAAGATATCAAACGTGGTCCCTACTCCAAGAAACCCCCGATACGCCGTATTGACCTCAGTCAATACGCTGTATCGGCCAAATTCAAAACCTTATAAATAGAAAACCTAAAAACGGGTTTTCAGTGTGCTAAATCATATTTTCAATACCTAAACCATAAAAGTCAATTTTCAGAAGAGAAGAAGAGCAGAAGAGGTCTTACAACGTAATTAATTCCATAGGAAACAACATGTAATCTCCTATACTCTTGTAATCGTTTAGTTTTTGGTATCATTCGTTAACTCGGTTAGATTACCTTGGATAAATTATTACTCTTGTATTTATTATGATGTTTGAAGGCTAATACCTTCGGGTATTAGCCATTATTATGAAGATCTGAATATTTGGTTTTCTTATCTCGATTGCATAATTTATCGTTGATTACTTGTTTATGTTTATCAGTTTATACGTGTTTACGTGCTTTTGTATGTGACCTATCATTCAACTAGATCTAGTGATACGGACCAAGTAATCTAGATGCCGGGATGGCACTCCATATAGTGATTTATACATCTAGACCAATAGGATCACGAATAATAACCTATCTTTACCCTTAGATTGCGAGCTTAGTTGGACCGGCAGGTGACCCTTGGGATCAACGAGTACGTTCTCAATTAATTGGTAAATACTTAGTTAGTGGACTACTAGTGTATGAATTGCCTTTAAGCAGTAAGTGGGTAAAGTCTCTATGAGCTAGGGTTTAACAAGATCACCATTGCTTTAATCCCTAAGATAGATTATAATCAGCAAATAAGGATGCTTTACGCGAATACTTTTAATTGTGACAGAATTCTTCGTGTCTAGGTCTTAGGAAGAAGTACCGCCTAAGTCTTAAGAATGATATGCTGCCTCGAGATAAGTAATCATTGCACTAAATAAACAAACCACGTTCTAATTGGCTTAATAATGGTTAATACAGTTTTCTTATATTTGGTTAGACCGCTCTTTTATCTTTTGTTAACTTACTTGCGTGTGTTTTAGTATCTTAAGTTGATTTTAGTCACCACAAAACCCGTGCTAGTCTCTCAGGCTGAAAACCCCCTTATCCATTAGATTTAGGATTAACATAGGTTTAGCATAGGTTTAACATAGAATATAATTAACTTAGTTTAGATAACCAAAATATTAATAAATTGAAAGATTGTTTCTCGCTCTTAGTGATCGACACCCTCCTTACCACGAAACTCCCATCTTACCGGGTACATTTCCCGTTAAAGTGTTGTTTTTGGTAAAGTCAGCAAAATATAAATATAAAACTTGAAACATAAATTACAACCACACAACGACACATCAGTGAGATCCTATTTTTCTTTGTATTGCCTAAAGGCTTTGATCCCCTAGCACTAGTAGTAGTGTTTACTCTTGTAGAAGTCAACAAAGGCTTGTTAGAATCTTTGGTTCTAAGAGAATCAGTCTGCTTGGGAATGTTCCTTGAAGATGTGTCAGGTTCAGCAAACCTAACTTTCTTGTCCTTATTCATTGGTGTGACAGCAACTAATTTCTCAGTAGGTTTCGTTAAACTAGGGCATGTCTTAGAGACATAGACTAACAATTCCTGAACGTGTTTTGTAAACATGCAAACAGATGCTAATAAAGGTTCACTAGGATTCTATTTTCTAGCACATTCTACAAGTCCACGAAGGGTGTCAATATTTTCTATAGTCTTGTCAAGATAAACCTCATGGGCATCCCTATTGTTCTTAAGTCAATGAGAAATAGGTTCTATGTCTAGCTTGAACATTCCTGGAGCAATAGTGGCACTAGGTTTTAAAACAACAGTATCAACAACATTTTTCCCTTTAAGTTTCCTTAATTCATTTTTCAATGCTGCAATAGCAAAAACCTTTTCTTGAAGTTGAGCATTTAAATCTGAATTTTCAACAGACTTTGCATTGATTTGAGCAATTAAAGAGGCACAATGTTCTTTGGATTGAACATGTGTCTTTCTAATTGAGTCAAATTGGTCTTTGTAAATTGATTTCAAATGCTCTCGTTCTTTTCTTAAATTTTCATTTTCAGAAAGTAATTTTGCCACACTATGCTCCAACTCAATGTTTATCGTTTCAATCTCATCAATGTCTTTCTTTACATTTTCCACACTATCTTTTCCACTCAAAGATTTAATCCTATCCTTCAACTTTCTTATGACCGTGTCCTTTTCTTGTGACTGAGCTTTCAATTCATTTATTTCAAATAATTGATTAAATGTAGGAGCATTTTGGTTTTCACGAAAATTGTCCTTTTGAAAAATTTCTTGATTGAGTTGAGTTGTTAATTCCAAAGAAATGCAATGCTTTTCTAGTGTTGAATAACTTTTCAAAAGTTTATCGTAAACATCTTTTTCAATCAAATCTTTCTTTTTGAGAAGCTCAGTCTCAAGTTCCAGACACTTATTGCATTCATCACACATGATTTTTCACATAAGAAGTATCCATAACATCCAAACACAAAACTAAGCAAACACAACACCCCACAAAACAACCAAACAGACAAACACCACACACCAACAAAAACGCAACAGATAATCCACTCACAATCTAACACATTAATTCACAACAATAGCACAAATTCTTGAGGACATGAATTGTTTCAAGAGGTAGATCATAATCAATGACTAAAGTTGTTTGATTTAAATTTCATAAGCTTCTTGTCTACAGAACACTAATCAATAGCCGCTTCCATTTGGTTAAAAACAGTTTGAACTTCAGTATTTCATCAAAAAAATTTTATCAAACGGCATTTAGAGTATTCTTTTAAAACTATGAAAAATGTATATTTTCAGTAACAAAAACAAGCTTTTTTAAGTTTCTATACCCCACACACTTAAGAAGAACAACTGTTGCCCGTATAGCAACAGATTTGTTCTCTTTTTCACGAACCTTGTCAAAACTGCAAGTGATATTTAGCTTTTAAGACTTTCATTTACCACACTTACCATAAAGAAGTTCACTAAAAGTCTCAATCTAACAGGTGTATATACTTAAAAGATGTGTCGGTATTAAATTTCGAAGTTTAAAACCAGAAAGCCTTGTATCGCAGACAATATCTTTTTTAGTAACCAAATGTTTTACAAAATCTGCCTTTAATTTATTCGACATTGAATAATCAAATGGAGAAATATTAATTTTATGTTTTATTAAAATTGGATCATTTTGTTTATCAAGCATCTTTGATCGACTCTCTTCTTCCAAAATCAATGTCTCTACTTTCATCATACAATCACAAATCACACAATCATATTCCTTAGCAATAAACACTAACCACCCTCATAAAATGTTGGTTTAAATCAGCTGAGGCATTCTTTAAGATAGAACGATTCTATAACCAAGATTTAGATAATAAGTGTTATCCGTAAAAAACTAATGTTTTTTAGCATATGAATTGCTTGCTAATCATACAACTTACAAAGAATATTTTTCCAGTTCTTTATTTTGTTTTTCCAAAACAATTTCCTTGTCAATGTACTTAGATTCTTTTTCTTTAGATTTTGTTTTGAAAACATTTAATGTAGTTGATAAAGATTCTTTTTTCACTTGCCCATGATTAGAAAGAGTTTCATTCAGTGCAACGATCTCCTTATCTCCTGCTGAAAAGCCACAAAACTTGGCATTTCTATTTCGAATTAAGTCCATCCATTGAGAAAGCCATTATTGTTCACGTTTGTTCAATATATCATTTTTCTTGTTCAAAAAAGGCGACACTACTTTGTATACTCCAAGCTCAGCGTTTAATTATTCAATTAACATTTTTATATTTTCTATTTTCTTTATCTAAATTAGCTACATGATCAGTCATTTGTTCAAACAAAGATAGAACCAATAAATCATTTGGTGCAGAAGAATTAGTATCCTGAATACCCGCATCTTGTTGATACTACCTGCAGATATTAAGAAGTAATGAATGATGATTGCTATCACTAAATCTGGAAATCCCAAAATGTGTTTGATCAGAATACGGAATCACTTGCACATCTTGATTAATCATAATCTTCAGATAAATACAAGTATGGTATCCTCAGATAGAACATCTAATCACATCTAAAAATTTTACCATCAGAACCCACCGCTTTATACCTCGGATATATCATCACAATCCGAGTCATAGGCATCCAAGTCTTCAGTCTTGGAAGGCTGAATTTTGAGGGATTGTCTGTTGAGCAACTTGAACTTTTGCTATTCCAGGGTCTGCTATGAATGCAAGTTGCTCTTCATCTAATATTTGACCAGCTTCTTTTTTATTAAAAGGAATCTATACCCGTAAAATATAATAACAACCAAAAAAGCATTGAATACAACGGAAGTAGTGAAGTCCTAACATCTCAGCGCGTTATATGGGCAACAAACTGCCCACTACAATTGTGCAAAAACTCACTAAGAAATGACATGCCACTCTTATGATACCATATACTAAATTGATAAAAAATACAAGTCAACTATAAGGAATCAGAATGATGCTCAATCTCATGGCTTCCACTATAACCAAAATAAGACTATGATCCCAGAGATCATATAAAAACTCCAACTTCTAAGATTAACAACCACCTATATTAGCTGACGACACAATATCACCAAGAGTCCATCAAGTGTTAGTGTAATCATACCAATGCATAGTAGTCTTATTCAGAAGTAACCGAACCCTACAATCGCAATCATGGGACACGCAGGTTGCATCCCAATAAACTTCCAAGCGTGTTACACCTGCTCACGCACAAAACAATAGCAATCTTTCCGTCATCTAATAATCTCCTGTGCACTACTATACAGCAAAGTAAGTCCCAAAAGAACAAAAAGCTCAAAAATAACCAAATAAATGTGTTGCATAAAGAAAACACTTGCTACTAATCTCTCATCCACCCACCTCAAGAACAATATTACTTTATATACAAGAGCAACCAAAATGAAGCGATAAATCAGCCTCCTAAACTTGATTAGCTTTTTAGTAGCACACCAAGCCAAACATCTGTACGTACCTGTGTTTTTTGTAGATGCATCACCGAAACCCGAAATACAAGACCCAGGCTAGTAGAACTACGCGTCATCCAAATGCAGTCCAAAAAGCTGAATACCCGTACCAAATCACAACTAATGGTACCAACCGTACCACTACCAACATCACAACACTCCCCAACCTGAACCTCCAAGGAAACATAACCCCATCCCAAACGTGCCACATGAGCATCACACCATTAGCACATCATCCGTTGACATTGAGAGCCCTCAACACTGTGTATAAATCAACAAAATTAAGACCCATATGCATAATCAAAACTACTCCTAGGCCCTGCATAAAATCAAAGGAAACCATAGCGAAATCATGATAGATATAACTGCTTTGTATAAACCCTAGAAAATTAGGGTTTCTTGATTTCCCACAGCCGTCGCGACCAAAAACAATATCTGATGATGATCGGTAAGGTACCATGAAACGAACAAGGATCCAACAGCCAAAGCCGCCACCCCCAAAAAAACCCGAACCAACCAAACGCAGTAAAAAATTATTCATGGTATAGCAATCTATAAGATAGATTGTTTTTCTTTGACCTGTTTAGAAAGAGTTTCTTTAAGTGTATCGATATCCTACTGAAAAGCCACAAACTTTTCATTTCTATTACAAATTAAGTCATCCATTTGAGAATCTATTAATTGTTTATGTTTGTTCAAATCTACATTTTGTCTTTGTTCAAAAATGGCGACACGTTCTTTGTATCTCTCAAGCTCAGCAGTTAAGGATTATTTACCATTTTATTTGTCTGATTTTCCTTATCTAAATTAGCTACATGATCAGTCATTTGTTCAACCAAAGATAGAACCAATAAATTATTTGGTACAAAAGAATATTGAGAGTAAGGAATGATATTGTTATCACTGGTTATCTCATTATCTGGAAAATCCATAATATGTGTTTGTTCATAATACGACATCTCTTACACATCTTGATTAATCATATCATTCAGATAAGTATCAGAGTATGGTACCTCAGAGAGGACATCTAAATCACAGCTTGAATGACTTGCCATCAGAACCGCTTTAGCCGAGGATATATCATCACAATCCGAGTCATAGGCATCCAAGTCTTCAGTATGGAAGGCTGAATTCTGAGGGATTGTCTGTTGAGCAATTTGAACTTTTGCTATTCCAGGGTCTGCTATGAATGCAAGTTGCTCTTCATCTAATATCTGACCAGCTTCTTGTGCTTCGCCTAACATCAACTTCTCCTTAAACCATGCAAAAATTCTTGGCCTCTTTGGCTGAGTGCACTGTTTCGCCATATGCCCTTCCCCCAAACAGTTATAACACTTCACAACCTTTGCTTGACCAGCTGCATAGTTTCCCATTAAGGTTGTAGCAATTCCTCTGTTTCCAGTGCCAGAAAAACTCTGAGTTTGTCTTCCTTGAACTTGTTGAACTGTGACTCTTCCGTCTTGAATCGTTACCTGATTTCTAGGATTGGAAGATGTTCTGAGTTGATTGTTTGAAGGTGGAAACCTTGATGCGACAACAGATAGGAATGCCATTGCTTTATTGATGCAGTCAATTAGATCCTCTCCTTGCTGAAATGTAGGAACAGTGAGACCAGAGACCAATTAGGGAAATTCAGCTTGAGATTGTTGTGTCACTGGCAGAAATGTTCATGTTGACCGACGTATGTATACAACTGATCATAGTTGTTGGTATACAAACTCTTTGCTAACTTCACATCAGTGACAAACTTGCTCTATTCTGGTGGAAGAGCATTCAGAATATTGGTATTGACTTGAACTTGCTTCATTTTCATCCAAATAGTATGCATGTCATTGATCAGCTGAGAGAATCTCTAATAGTACTCATATAATGTTTCACCCTGAACATAAGCAAACTTATCAAACAAGTTGTACAATCTGCATTCACGTTCTTCATATGATAATTCAGTGCCTTTCATTAGTAGCTTGACTCGATCCCAAATGTCCTTAGCTGCCTCTTGATGATTAACAAGTGCATACACATCGGGTGGAAGACCGTGAAGTATGATATTTGTTGCTTGAACATCACAGTCATCTTGAAGTTGTTGTGCTTCAGTGAGTTCAGAGTATTTCTTAGGTCGAGTCTGCCCATCTTCTTCAACAGTTGGGTAGACCACTGGACCATTTTCGATTGAATCAAGCATCATCCTACCATGTTTCTTCCCTTTGATGAATAGACGTATACGACTTGCCCATGAATCGTACATTAATTTCTCAAGCATTGGAGGACGGTTCTCAGCTCCAGCAACAATTATGTGTTCTGCTAAAGTAGTCATCTTGCTTTAATTGAAAAGTGAAATGATTAAATATTGATCGAACAGTGATAAAGGAGGATTGTGTTAAGGAGTGTTGTTATCGGTGATTAAGATTGATATTCCACAAGATTTTACAAATCTTCACTAAAACCGAGAAATCTAAGTATTTCACGGGATTTTACAAAGTAAGACAAACCGTAGAAAATAAGATCTTTTTGTGATTAATGTAATGTTTCTCAAGGAATATGTTACTGTAATGTTTCTCAAGGAATATGACAATGTAATGTTTCACTTGGTTTGTGAAAATTTAACAGAGTTTTGTTTTACACAATTACGTATTTCGCTTGAACTAACAACCTGTCATAAATCACATGAAGACATAAATCGCATACATATTTTGCTTGACATATTTCGCATGACCTAAGAAAAATTAAGCAGAGTTTCGTTTCCTAAAAATGACATAAATTGCTTGAACTTAACCTGTCATAAATTGCATAAAACATATTTCGCTTGAAACATATTTTGCTTGACTACATAAATCGTTATAACATGTTTCGCAAGCTTCAAGACATGTTTCGCCTGCTTAAAAAAACGTACTTTTTCCACAAAAACTCACCCTTTTGACGTTTTACCTTGATTTTTTCTTGCACAACTAGTTATCTTAGACCTGGATCTTGCTTAAAAACATAAACTTTAACACTTTTAAACACAAAAATCCAGGCTTTGATTTTCAAATCATGAAACCAAAAAGACAACAAAACGGACGATCTACACAAGATATAAACGCACACAAACTTACGATATCACCCCATGGCGACTAATACCAATCGTAGATGTATCAAATCGCTTAACAAATAAGCTAAAGAAAGTCTAGAGAGAGAAAGGAGGGTTGTAACACTTTAGAGAGAGAAAGAAGGAAAATGTATTATGAGAGAAATAAAACAACCAACCCTCTTCAAGGTATGGAGAGGGGTATTTATACCTAGCATAAGGTCGGTCAACATAAGGGTGTTTTATGTTGTCGTGTTTTATGTTGACCCGGTTAGCTTGGTAAGTTTCCAAATATTACGCTAAGAGCTATTCTATGATATATTGGTAGTGACCTAGTCTTTTCTTGATTTCTAACAGGGCCGCCCTCTATTATACGGCCAGTTCCCTTAGTGCTAAGGGGGCCGCCTATCTGACGACCAAGTTTTCTTGGTTTTTCGATTTTAACTAGTTTTTATTTGTATACAATAAAAGAATATGAGTAATATTGCTTGAGATAATTTAGTTCACGAGAAAATACGTCGAAGATTTATAAGAAAATTTACTCGACATAGTTAATTAACTTTTCGTTTAATTAAATGGACTTTAATAATTTCGGATGAAATATTTAAGTTGTCGAGAAATTTAGACCGAGAAAAGGTTTAGAGAGGATTGACAGAATTTGGTTGACATTTTAATTCACCTTTTGTCAATAAAAAAATACTTTGATTATTTCGGATGAGATAACCAAGTTGTCAAGCTGGGAAAGGATTTAACGAAGATTAAGTGACGTTTTCAATTAACCTCTCGTTAATTGAATATATTAATTACTTTGGATGAAATAAATAATTGTCACGATTTAGAGTGTTTACGTAATGAAATAGATGATGAATACGTGACGATAATAAAAGAGTAAAATGAAGTCAATGCTTAATAATCCGGTTCCTATAGACATTTTTCTTTCTAGGTATGTGGTCAAAGCGGATGTCGTAGTCGAAGGGAGTTTGTTTCATCCATAGTTCTTTGATGTCATGCCTTTCCAGCGCTTGTATATAGTGGAAAACTAATCCTACTTCTATGTTAATGATTATCCACCAACTCACCTTCCTTCTTCTACGTGAGTTCACTACTTGTGGACATAGAAGACTTTCATTTTATAGAGATATGTAGTGAATCCTAATTCAACTACGTGAGAGCAAAGTTCATCATGAACAATTTCTCACTTTTTACTTAATTCTAGATAACCAATCATATGACATTTCTAGTTACTACACTATTTTCTCAAGCTTAATTCATATTCTATTAACTATAACTCTTTTGTTCAGCAAATATTACTTGTAGCATGTTGACACATAATTATTCAATAATTAGCAAATAATCTATATTCTAAATAATTAGGAAAGAAGACATACCTTTGCCTATGATGTATTTTCTTCAATAACTTCTAGTAAAAATGCTTTGATTAAAGGCAATTTTTTTTGGTTACCCGTGTCCATAAGAGTTGTTGAACCTATGTCTAGACCCATTTGGGTCTTCCGGATGTTTCGAAGCTTAACCTATTCTAATGATGGGTGCTATTATTAAATTGATTAAGCTTAAAGATTTCCTCCTTAAGTTTTTCATGTTCATATTTAAGATCTTGACATATTTTACATTTTTCATTAGTTTCTTTACCTTTTTTCTAATTTAGATAATTTATTTTTTAATTCGAGTACTTCATTTTCTAGCCGATTTTTGGTTAGTTTTAGTGATTTATTTTTAGCCATGACTTCTAGACCTACTTTGCATAATCTATTATACTCACTATCTAACTCTTTTTCATCTAACGATGATAAGTCATCACTAAAAAATTCGGTTTTGGAAAGTACCTCATTGGATGCTTTAGCCATAAGACAATTTTTGTCTTTAGTCTTTTCTTCTTTATCTTCATTGCTATCACTCCGTGTTCCTCCAACAAAGGCTCTTTGATTATAGTTTCTTGATAGTTTTAGGCATTCTCCGATTAGATGATTTGGATCTCCACATCTAAAGCATTTTCTTTCGCTTTTGACATTCTTGTCATCTTTATTTCTTTGGGATAACTTTCTTTCATCGCGTGGCTGTCTTACAAATCTTCCTCGTCTTTTGAAAAATTTCTTGAAGTCTCTCACAGCCATGGCGTATTCTTCGTCTTCACAATCGGAGGTCGAACTATCTTCATCACTAGATTCCTTTTTAGCCTTCAAGCCAAGAGATCTACTTTGTTCTCTTTTGCCTTTGACCATTTTGGAATCTTTCTTTATTATCACTTCATAAACTTTCAAGTTTTCAATAAGTTCGTCAAGTGATAGTGATGTCAAATCCTTCGACTCTTCAATAGCCATAACCTTTGCGCGCCATTTAGGATGAAGTGCCCTAAGAAATTTCCTAACATAATTCTTTAGAAAAACCTTCATCAAGTGCTTTTAGACAAGTAATAATAGTGTTAAATCTAGCAAATCCATTATCTATTGATTCATCTTCCGGAATCGTAAATTGTTCATATTGTTGAACAAGAAGATCTATTCTATTATCTTGGACTTGACTATTACCTTGGTGAGTGATTAATAAAGTATCCCAAATTTCTTTTGCGGTTTTACAAATAAAAATTCTTTTGTATTCTTTACGTGGCAAAGCATTATAAATTACCATTTTAACTTCATTGTTTTTAGCAAGTTTCTTTTTAAGATCATCGCGTTGTTTGTCAAATGGTATAATTTCATCCTTTTTAGTTTCGGGATTATTTTGAACGGGAGAAAAATCACCATAGGTAATAATATTCCAAAGATCTAGATCTTTTGATTTCACATAAGTTTCGAATCTATTTTTCCAATAAATAAATCCATCACTTTCAAATAGTGATGGTCTTTGCATAGATTGCCCTTCTAAATATTTTTCTGATTCCATAGATCGATTCAAGTTTTAAAATACAATTTATTTTAAAAATCTTGTTTGACGTGGCTTTTGATACCAATTATGGAAAACGAGAAGGGGGGTTGAATAGTTTACCGCCTTTTATTTTATTGTATTGTTTGTTTATAAAAACTTAGATTTGATTTAATGTGATCTCAACGTACACACAATATGAGCAATTTAACTAATTGAATAAATAATTATCAAGATAAATAAATATGAAGGACAAGAGATAAGAGTTAGAATGTCCAAACTACAACACAAGGATTTATAGTGGTTCGGTAACGAAGCACCTCTTCGCCCTACTCCACTCCTCGAGTACTCAACTCGAGAGTTCTCTTCACTATGTCAACAAACTCCCTTTAGGCGAAGAAAACCGTACACAAGTAGCTTACACCAATTTCCCACACAAAGCCAAATGTCGAGTTCTAATCTAAGCTAGAACCAATCTACCACACATTTTGCATTTTGAGGACTAAAATACGAACCGCACTATCAACTCTTCACTTCACCTAAACTCTAACACGATCACCCCGATCTAACTATTGTCACTATGATCACCACGATCTAACTATACTTTCTATGATCACCACGATCAAACTATTACACACAATTACACAATATACACAAATGATTTACAAATTATGACACAATCGTAACTTTGTTACGAGAACACAAACAAAGCTATAATACTTCGTAACTTGATGGTAGGAAGTATTCTTCTATTGCACTTGAGGATTTTAGCTTGAATAACTTGGAAACAAATGCTTAAGATTAAATGATCAAAGAATTGTAGGTGATGTATAAACTTATTTTAGACAGAAGAGAATGAGTGCAAAAGGTAAGAAAATCAGTGGGGAACAGTCTGCTATTTATAGGCAAAACTGGGAGCCTTTTTGTCGGGCCGGCCCCCTTAGCTCCTAGGTCGGCTCCCTTATCACTAAGGGGGCTGCCCTTACGTTTAAGGGGGCTGCCTAAGGCCAGACGCTCCCTTTTTTGTCTTTTCAGGGAAGGTGTTTCCTGGATCAAATATATTCGTTTTTAGGTGAAAATTTTGAATTTAAAACATTTATTTTGAATAAAACATTTCTTTTAAATGTAAAAATGTTTTGTATAAGTTATAAAAATGTTTGTAACATTTTATAAAAAATATGAGGATGAATAAAAATTCCTTTGATCATAAAATGCATTAAGCATTTATTTATTCATACCTTTGAGTGATTAAATTTTCAAAATGAAAATTTATGACTAATTACTTGTTTACGTTTAATTTTACATTGAGCATTTTTACATTTTGTGATTATCAAAACGTAGAAAGGTCAAAAAATATTAATAACGTTTTTAGGCATTGTTTCTATAAACAAAAGTCAAGGCTAAGCTGGCCCTCCTCGGTTCTAGTGCTTCAGCATCAAAATCATCAATGGTCAAGAACAAAAGTCTTGTTTCTAAAGCTTATGAATGGGATGAAGAAGATGTGTTACCAAATGACAATGAAATAGTTGAAGTGAAGGTTCTCATGGCACTTGCTAATGATGAAAATGTTGTTGTTGGCAAAAAAGTGCCAGAATTGGTGAGTGGGTAAAGATCTCCATGAGAAAGTGTGACATCAGGAAGCCCATCTAGTACCTAGACAGTGGATGCTCAAGGCATATGACTGGTGTCAAAAGCTATCTACACAAATATGTGAAACAATCAGGCCTTAAGGTGGTATTTGGAGATGACTCTACATGCACCACTGAAGGATATGATTCTATAAAATGTAATGGTATAGTTTTCACAAAAGTAGCATTTGTAAATGGTCTCAAATAAAATTTAATTAGCATAAGTCAGTTACGTGATGCTAAATACATTGTTCAGTTTGATGAGAAGAAAGGAAAAAATCTCTAATTCCAACAAGGAAGTTGTGATGATTGCTCCTAGAGTAAGAGATGTCTATGTTCTTGAAATGACTTCTTTGTGTCTTTGCCAAAGCATCTGAAATTCTAAATTAGCTTTGGCATAAAAGACTTGCTCATCTAAACTTCCAAACAATTAACTAGCTGGCCAAACTAAATCTTGTTATTGGTCTTCCCTCTCTTGTCTACTCAAAGGCCAAACCATGTTCATCATGTGAAAAGGGAAAGCATCATAGAGCCAGCTTCAAAAAATAAACAAACATCATCAATTAGAAAATGTCTTCATCTTCTTCACATGGACTTGTTTGGACTTGTAACTCCCAGGTCCATTAACCATGAAAAGTATACTCTTGTCATTGTTGATGAGTACTCAAGGTACACTTGGGAATACTTCTTGAAAAAGAAAAGCCATGCACCTGAAACCATTATCTCCTTCACGAAAAGAGTTAAAAATCAAAATGACATCAAAGTCAAACAGCTCAAGACTGATAATGGTACTGAATTCAAAAATAGCATTCTTGTCAACTTCTGTGATGAAAAAGATATTTCACAAAACTTTTCCTCCTTACACACCTGAACAAAATAGTGTTGCTGAAAGGAAAAACAGAACTCTCATAGAAGCTGCAAGAACAATACTATCAGGATCTATCTTTTCAAAACAATACTGGACTGAAGCAGTAGCCACTGCATGCTACACTCAAAACAGGTCCACTATTGTTAAAAGACATCTCAAAACTTCTTATGAATTTTTTCATAGGAGACTTCCAAACATCAACTTTCTTCATGTCTTTGGATGTCCAGTTTTCATCCACAATCATAAAGATCACATAGGAAAGTTTGATGAGAAAGCTAATGATGGTTATTTCCTTAGGTACTCACTTGTTTCCAAAGCCTTTAGGGTCTTCAATATAAAAAGAAAACAAAGTGAAGAAACTTACCACATCACATTTGATGAAAGCACTAAAGCTATCAAATTTTCAAAACCTTCTGTTGATGATATCAACATTGCTGAATCAGAAAGATATCTACTTGATGAATATCTTCATCCATATGAACCGTCACAAAGATATCAAGTTGATAGCAATGTTGTTCAGTACATAGAACCCTATGAGAAGCATGAACCTATTGTCACTGAAGCTGATGTTTCCCTTGATCAAAATGATCAAACTTATCTAAACGATCAAATGGATCAAAATGATCTAAATGATCAAAGTGATCATCCTGTTCAAGCTGATGAAATCTTAAATGATGATCAACCTGAACACTCAAATCACACCAATGTTAATAATATCATTGATAACCTCCTAAACACTAAAGTTGTTCAGATCACTAAACCTTTATCCTCTACAACTGAGGATACTTCAGCACCAAATGCAGTTTCATCAATCCAAACTGAATCTTCCTCATCCATCCCATCTATAGCCCCTCTAGTTCCTCAAGACAGATGGTCTAAGGAAAAACATATTGAGCTAGTTAACATAATAGGTAATCCAAGAGCTGGAATGCTTACTAGGGTCATAGCTAAGGAACTTAGTGCTGCTTCAGCTCATGAATGTCTATTTATAGATTTTCTATCTGAAGAAGAACATAAAAAGGTCTCTGAAGCACTTAAGCATCCTATATGGGTTGATGCCATGCAAGAGGAACTAAACCAATTTGCCAGAAACAAAGTATGGACTCTGGTTCCTGCACCATATGGAAAAACCATAATTGGCTCTAAATGGGTATTCAGAAACAAAAGGGAAGAAATTAGCATTGTCATAAAAAATAAGGCAAGGCTTATAGCTCAAGGCTACAATCAACAAGAAGGCATAGACTATGATGAAACCATTGCTCCAATTGCAAGACTTGAAGCAATTAGAAACTTTCTTACCTTTGCCACCTACATGAACTTTACAATCTATTAAATGGATGTGAAAAGTGCTTTCCTAAATGGAAAACTGAACGAAGAAGTTTATGTTAAACAACCTCTAGGTTTTGAGAGCAATGAGTTCCCTAACCATGTTTACAAATTAGACAAAGCCCTTTATGGACTTAAACAAGCTCTAAGAGCATGGTATGAAACCCTCTCAACCTTTCTCACAAAACACAAGTTTGTGAGAGGAAATATAGACAACACATTATTTATCTACAAAACCTAAACTGATGTGATTCTGGTTCAAATCTATGTTGATGATATTATTCTTGGGTCAACCAGCACAAAATTATGCAAACAATTTGCTAAACTGATGAATCAAAAATATGAAATGAGCATGATGGCTGTCCTCACCTATTTTCTTAGATTTCAAATTAAACAATCTAAACATATGTCAATGATCTGCTGAAAAAGTATGACATAAATGGTTCATCAGTAAAAACTCCAATGGCTCACTGTAATAATAGCTTGCTTTTTGGGTGGCTCGCACCCAAGGTGTTGTGGCTGAGCCGTATCCCCTAATAACTTAGGACCTGATCTCAATGGCAAATCTGTAAATGGGACTCAGTACAAAGGTATGATTGGTTCACTAATGTACCTAACTGCAAGCAAACCTGACATTCAATTCTCAACTTGTCTCTATGCAAGATATCAAGCAAATCTGAAGAAATCCCACCTTATTGTTGTTAAGAGAATCTTTAGGTACCTGAAAGGTACTCCCAGTCTTGGTCTTTGGTATCCAAAATGTTAAGGTTTTAATCTAAGAGGATACTCAGACTCTGACTATGTTGGATGCAACATGGACATGAAAAGAACTTTAGGTGCTTGTCAGTTGCTAGGAGGCAAACTTATGTGCTGGAGTGCTAAAAAGAAGCAATCTATAGCTATGTCCCCAGCTGAAGCTGAATATATAGCGGCTGCTAGATGTTGTGCCAATATTCTCTAGATGAAGAGTCAACTCTCTACTATGAAATCATTTTTGAGAAGGTACCCATATTTTTTTATAACACAAGTGCTATTACAATCTCAAACAATCCATTTCTGCACGTAAAAATGAAGCATATTGATATTCGATATCACTTTTTCCGAGATCATATCTTAAAGGGGAAATTGAATTACACTTCATTCCCACTGAGTATCAACTTGCTGATATCTTCACCAAGCCTTTGGATCAACCAAATTTCAAAAGATTGATTGTTGAACTAGGTATGCTAAACATTGATGATACAAAACCTGAACCTTTATAACTGAATGTCATTAATGAAAAAAACTGAAGGTTCAGCATTTCAACCAAAACTAAACATAAATTTTATTTGTTATAAGTGTTAGTTTAGTTTTTGTTTATAAACCTTTAGCTTGCTTGAGTGAAGTAACTAAGCAATCACATGTGTCTCATTCATGAATTTGACTGAGTATATGTGTTTTTGTCTCATTTGCTGGAGCATTGGTATTGGTAAAGATCAAGAACTAAACAAAACTGATTTATTTTCTTTAGTTCAGTTTTTACACCTTAACCAGATCTTGATCTTCAGCTTTCTCGAGTGAAGTAACTGAGCAATCGCATGTGTCTCATTCATGGATTTGCATGAGCATGTGTGGTTTTGTCACCTTCGCTGGAGCCTTGGTGTTGATAAAGATTACCAAAATCTGTTCAGCATAACATAACACTAAACCTGAACCTAGTTCAGCTCTTTCAAAACATCAATCAAGGGTTAGTTTTAAAAGCAAAAGTAATTTTCAAAATTAATATAATTTTCTCTAAATGATTTCTTATATAAGAAGTTATTTATTTTTAATATTATTAAAAAAGAATATCCAAACGATAACATGATCTCACCTTCTCTCACCTACTTTTGCAGTTGAACATATAATTGTTCACTGTTCTAGGTGCTAGAAAACACTTTTGCTAACTTTCATTAAATGCAAAGTTTAGCACTCGTGTAAATAAAACCCTAAAACCTTTCAAAATTTTATATCTTTCAAAAGAAGATATATTCTTTTTCAAAACAATCACAAATCTTATAAAAACAAAACATCATTTTTAACAAATCAATTTTCACAAACACATCTTTCATCAAAAACACAAAAAAAAAACTCAAATCAAATCAAAACCTCTAAAACCTTAAAAACCAAAAATAAATAACGGCTGAATCTCCAACCCAAGAATAAATCACACAACAATAGGATCAACAAGATGAACTAGGAAGTCCCATTCCATTTGATCCTACCACCCAAGTTTATTTCAACATAGATGAAATAACCTTTAATGCTAACAATGAAGTTGCTCTTCTTTATCTTCCACACACAAACTCAGACTACTTCAAACTTGTCTTTGACTTCATTTTCAAATGTTATCTTAGGGAGGCATTCACAAGAACACCTAACCAATACAAAGACTATCTGTCTGAGTTCTGGTATACTGCCAAAAATATTAAAAACTCCAAAGTATGGTTCTCAACTCCCATAGGGGGTATCCTAGGAGAGGTAGGTGTCACTACCTTCAGGAATGCAATTGGGGCAAATTACTTGTCCCACTCAAGTGAGTATGCTGAACTACCATCCTTAGAGACTGTAAGAGAATGGTTTCCAACCATTAGGTATAGTGGGGAGATCAAGGCCAAAGGAACCCTCAAAAAGGGTCTTCATTCTCCTATGTTAAGGTTGTTGATGGGCCAAATCAAACAATGCCTAGGGGGTAAGACTGGTATGCTTGATCATATCTCAAACAAAGATGTTATAATCTTGTATTGTCTTGTAAATGGGGTTTATATAGATTATGCTAGGCTAATTTGGGAAGATCTCATCAATAAGCTGAACCAGAAAACTAGAAAAAAAGTTGTTCCATATCCAAGGTTTTTATCATTGTTATTGAAACACAAAATGGAAGGATATAGAGCTAATGAAGTTACTCTCAACCCCATTCAAATCTTTAGTGTTCACAATTAGGCATTGAAGAAAAACCATTCTGAAGGACCTCCCTTCATAGCCTACATGATGGCTATTTGCAATGTAGATAAGCATGTGGCGTTCAAAGCTCCCAAAACCTCCTCAAAAGATGAGAAGATGATTCCTAAAGGCAAATAGCCTAGAGCTAAATCTAGACGAATGAAAAAAATTCCTGTTTTATATAACCATCCCCAATCTAAAATAAAGGCAACCAAAGGTGTTTCCTCTTTAAAAGGGAACATTGGTTCCCCCATTGGCCATTCTAAGAAAAAGAAAGAGTCTAGTTCGACCAAGGACTCCAACCCAAGACAACCTCCAGCTTCCACCCTTGTGGTTGGTCGACTGCATAAAGAGGCCCAGCAAGCAACTGGTGGCCTAACATCTTTAGGGGTCACCAGTGAAGAAAGAGTCAACCCTCAACTCAGTAGTGTAGTGTCAGCATGAACAACTAAGCCTGTTTATTCAGCTTCTACTATCATACACTCTGAGTCTGCATCAGGATATGATGCTTCAGCAGATTCCACAACTGAAGCTGATCTTGGAAAATTTGCTCCTAATGATTCTATATCTCAACAAAAATGTATTGATAAAGGAAACCAAAACTATTCATCTGATTATATTAATGCAGGGAAGTGTTCTTGTAGACAAAAGCAAATTTGTTAGAGATGGGTTGAAAACTGCCCACACTGAATCAGGTACAAACAAGGAGTCCAACAATGCTAAAAAGGAGTTCAGCTATGATTCAAGTGAGTTCAACACTTCTTCTGATTTCACTAGCTCTAATGAAACCACAAAGGAAATTAAGCTAAATGATCTGTCTAAGCTGATGCCAAATGTAGAGGTTGATTTCATGGACTTGGACTTACCTGAAGATGATGAACCAATCATTATTCAAGATGATGATGAGGAAGAAGTTCATGCTAAGAAGGTTCGTGATGAACATCATAAAGAAACTAAAGATGCTTTAGCTTCTCAACCTACATCCCCAAAGTCAATCAAGATTCAGGAACTAAGCACTTAATTGCTACTTCTTCAAACTCTGAATCATAAGCTGGTGAAAGAAAAGGAAGAGGCAAAAACTGAAGCTGCTTTGCTTAAAGCCAAACCATCCTTTCTAAATGTGGAATAACTCATTGAGCTTCTGGTAAGTTCCCTTAAACCTGAACTGTCAAAGCTCTTATCTTTTCATGATTTTAGTAACTCATTACCAACTGAACTGAAAGAACTCCCTTCCAAGTTCAAAGATATCACTGGGGAGATCAGAGAATTAAAGAAGTAGGTAGAGAAACTTGAAATTGAGCTTCCAAAGGTTTTGAAAAAGATTCCTACCAAACTAGAGAAATTTAGTTCAATTGTCACAAGTCTTACAACACAAGTCTTTGAATTGAAGACTCTTCAGTGAGAACTTCTAGCTGAATTTCTTACTATACTAAGCCAAGTTTCATCTATTTAGGCCAAGATTAAGACCGTGGATGCTCTTCCAAGTCTTCTCAGCAAGGTAACTAAAGCCTTGTACAGGTTTGCACAAGCCATTGAAGCTGCATCCTATAAAGCTGGTGATCAATGTGTTCCTTTAGCAGGCCAAGCTAGCACTCATCCTGCTGAGGGGGAGAAGAACACAAGACCAGCCACAATCACTTATCTATTCAAACAAAGAACTAAAAAAGATGATGAAAAGGAAAACTTGAAGACTCAACCAATACCAAAAACATCTCCTATCACAACAACTGTCACATCCCTAATCATTCCTACAACTATACAACTTCAGTCACCTTTCCTATCCAGTCCTTAATCTAAGAAGGAGCCTATAAAGAAAAAAGGAAAGGAAGCCATGACTCTCAAAGAAACTGAAGAAGAGTCAGAAACTAACTCTGAATTTGAAGTTAGGCCAACTAGTTCCATGGTTGAATCCTCTAAGAAGAAGAAACTGAATAAATTTGATTTTGTTACTGAAGAAGGTGATCATATCCACTTCACTGAAGAACAAATCAAAGAACAAAAGAGGATTGAAGAATCAGTCAAAGCTGATAGACAAAGCTAAATTTATGCCAAGACCTACTCAGTACGAAGGCTAAAAGAAGAGTAAATATATCAACAGTTCATATAAAGTTGACAATGAGAAAAATGCCAAGGCTCAAGTAATAAAAAAACTCGTGTATCAGCAGTTTAACAAGCAGTGAGCAACCATAATCCACAAACTTAGAAGAAAAATATCCAAGCAATCTCTTCCCCAAAACACACAAAATAAAATAAATATAAGAAGGTACAGCAGAAGACCATCCCTACCACAACAAGTGCCAGTAGTAAAGCACCCAGATTTACAGGAGAGCAGTTCCAGCAGCTTGTCCCTAAAGAACTAGAGCTTGAATGGGACCCACCGAACTATTACACTAAAGGTATTTAGAGATGATGGGACTGATGAAGTCATCCCTAACTTCAAGGCCAGTGATTTGCACCTGAGTGAATGGAGAGAAGTAATGCAGGCTTGTCCCAAAAGAACTAGAGCTGGATGGACCACCAACTATGAGCAAATTAAGACAAGAATGGAAAATCTGTACACAAATAAACAAGAGCTGGAGATTGACTTTAGCAAACCCTTAGGAGAATAGGATCCCCTTGACAAGCTGAATGAGCTTGCCAAAAAGAAGAGGAAACATGCTGATGCCTTTTAAGACTACTTCAGGTCTACAAAGAGGTACAAGTCATCAATTTAGTATGCAGATCATCCAGCTGGGACTCACAAATGAAATGTTGTATACTGTACAAGAGATATACTTCAGGATTCATCAAGGACCTAGGCTTAATGATCATGCCAGAACCTTCAGTACCTTCATACTCGCTGAAGTTGACATAAGGAACCTGAACCCCCTTAAACAAATAAGGGTCATTGAACAACTAAGGCAGTAGATGTTGTAAACTTTTATAATAACTTTATCTTTTGTAATTTAATATAATGAAAGTTAGTATGAATGTTTATCTATTTATGTTGTTCATTGTTTGTCAGTTTGTAAAAAGAAGATTGTTTGTCAGTTCCTGAGCCCTTCAGTCTCTCAATAGATTTAAACATAAAATCCCCTAAGTGTAAACTAGCTAACGATAAGTTTATCTTTGTCTCACTGAAGACAGTTCAGCTTCAGCTCTTCAGGTACTTAGAACATCAAGCAGTATCTTCACTTCAGTTTATGTAGCGGTTGAGAAACTAAAGAAGACCCTAGCAAGAGCTTCAGTTCAGCTTGGTTGACAATTCTAAGCTGAACGATGTTGATCTCCTCTTAGAAGCTGAAACTAAATGTTTCTCTTCTAGAAGGTTTACAAGGCGGGAAAAAGATTGCTTTATATCAAAAGGAATAAAGCAAATCTCCTTGGGAAAAGATACTTCTAAAGTGTGTATAGAAGTATAACTACTTTCCCTAAAGTACTGTACCTAGTACCATAAAGCATGCGTGCATTAAATGGTATCTCAACCACCCATCTAATGCATGACACGTATCTAGGTTAAACTTGTAAACCCTAATTCCTTTTCCTTTTAAAAGGAATACAATGTAAGGAGTAAATGATATCTCTTCTAATTAATGTGAAATACATTGAAGAGCATTTATCTCCTAAATAAACTAAAAGGAACCACGAGAGCTGAAGCTCAAGTGTTGGTTAAATAGTTTATTTTCTTAAACTTGTAACTTTGGTTCAAGTTTAAGTTAGAAGGAGATCACACCCCAAATGTCATTTAACCACCTTGCTATTCTGCAAGCAAGGTGTGTTATAGATACTTTATTTAATTCTAATAAGAACCTATACGTTGAAAAGTTACTTCTGTGTGTTTTAAACTTGTTCTTATATTGTTCTTATATATATTTGTTTAAACTCATTTTGTTGCTATGGAATGTGATCAGTTTAACTTGATAAACCTTATATCACATTCAAAGGGACCAATAGAATTGCTTGTCCAAGTCAGACAAGGATAGCAGGCATGCGTGGTACAGTAGGTGATGAAAGCACAATCTAAGCAGGTAATGGCTTAGTTGCCTTAGATGTGTTGTTGTTAGAAGAATTGTCCCCTGAGAGGTCCTCCTTAAAGGCCTCCTACAAATCCGCCTCAAAGGGCTCGAACTCAGTGTTTGATCCCAAATAGTAGTTAGGTGAGGCAGGAGCATAAATAAGAGAGGCTGGCATGTAGTCTGGTGATAGCGGAGCCTTAAACGGCTGATTATCTGAGTCAGACTCAATAACAAGATCAAGTACAGCTGTAGGCAAAGTGAATACAGCTGCCTTCACCTATAGAGCAACCTCAGGTACAATGGCAGGTACAACATCTACCTCTGCTTTAGAGTCTGAAAGAATCACATATGATGTAGACAATCCAATACTCTTATTCATGGTGTCAGAGGAAATAAAGACGGTGGAAAGGGACATAGTGTTGTGACAACCAAGTGGTTTATTAAAATATCTTTTATCTAAAGCAAGTGTAAAATATGTGCAAGGCAAAAGTAAATGCACGTATAAGGCAAAGAGATCATGTATTGTTTATGCACATGAAATGTTTATGATGTTATATGAAGCAATGTTTATGTAGCGGTTATAGCCTAGGCCTAATATACAACCTTATAACCTTGGCTCTAGATACTAATCTGTCACACCCCCAAAATATATTACGTCAGAACGATAACCGAGGGTGGTGACTTCATAATACACAAGCATAAGATATAAGAGAACGACCACTAAATGGACGTTTTAGAAAAATACATCGTTGAATTAATTTAAAAGAAATAAGGTTTTACATAGATTAAAAATATTCAAAGTCATAGCAGAAGCAAAAGATATGTTTCATAATATCAACGAGTATTAAGATACAACCATGAAATGCAACCATGATGAATGCAGACTCCAATGCACTTCATAAATATCCTTACGAGTTAAGCACCTGAGAATGCATGCTTAAAAATGTCAACAATAATGTTGGTGAGTTCATAGGTTTAAGTTGTTAGCCTTAAAATATTGAGTCGAACATGGAATCTTGGTCTTTCGTTAATATATATTGTAATAGGCTAGTTACAGGAATCAGGCTCATTTATTAGTCTAATATTGTATGTGTTGTGGGCTTAAGCCCAAAGGAACTCGAGCCCAGCCTAAGAAACCAAACCACACGGCCCATTAAGCCTTACATAGGCCGGCCTTGTTGTGGGTATAAATCCTCCTTTCCAAGATGGAGAGGGTGTTGGTTGTCTCATTTGTAACACACACACTTATGTGATAATCCACCACTCTTTCTTTCTCTCTTATTTTTTTCTCTCTCTAGTTTTCTTATCATTCTTTTATCTCTTTTCTTGTATTCATATCATGGAAGTGAAGTGATTATTGGTTCTTACATTTGGTATCACTCGCCTCGAGTGGGTTTAGTGGTTTCGTTATGGTAGTTTGGTTTAGTTTGTGGTTTGGCTTATTGCATAGCTTATTTTGCAGCTTATATCGAGCTTGATTGTGGTTTTATTTGTTTCGGCTTATTTTCTAGGCTTATTTAGACATAAAAGCTGGTTCTTTAAAAGTCAAAATCTTCTTAGCTTCATTAAATTTCATTTTTCGTAGCTTTTTTACGCTATATTCACACATAAAAAGTGGCTAAATTTTTGTTGTTAAAAACCTTCAAGTAATGTTTCTATGATAGATATGACCTAGGAACACTTAGTTTTGCCAAAAGAATCAAGGAAATGTTCAAAATTGTGTTTTTTTAGGTGATTTTTGTATTTATTTTGGTAAAGTTTGAATCCAACGAAATATGCATTGAAGGCAGTGAAATATGCATAGGTTTAATCCAGCGAAATATGTGCAAGTTTAATCCAGTGAAATATGCACAGAATTTAATCTAGCGAAATATGCATAGGTTTAATCCAATGAAATATGCACAGAATTTAATCCAGCGAAATATGCAGGCGAAATATAACTTCGGAACTTTGTAAAATCCCGTGAAATAAGACTATTATCTTGTGGTTTTAGTGTCTGATTCGTGTTTTAAGCTTCTTATTTGGAACTTTAAAGACTTGTACCTCAACAATCGTTTCAAATTGATTACATGCTTCAAAAATAACAACAATCTACAACCACAATCACTTTACCTAATTAAGATCCTCAAAAATCATTTTCACTTCATATCACATCAATCATTCATCATGACTACTCCAAAAAATAACAACAGTCAAATGCACAATGACATCATGGCAGCAGGTTCCAAAGACCGTCCACCAATGCTTGAAACAGGGAGATATGCATAGTGGCAGTCAAGTTTCATGAGATATGTTGACACGAAGCCTAACATGAAAGAGCTAAATAAGTGTATCTTCAATGGTCCATATGTAATGACAAGAGTCCTTGTTCTAGCAAAACCAGCAAGAAAAACAGATCCACCTGTACCTGAGCACACTGTTCAAGAAACATACGAGAACATATTACCTGAAAACCATGCTTACATTGGTGCTGAAGCTGAAGCAATTCATATGATCTTGAGTGAAATCGGGAATGAAATTTATTCCATAGTTGATGCATGCAAAACAGCTCAAGAAATGTGGACAACCATTGAATGATTACAGCAAAGTAAGTCACTAAACAAGCAGGATGTCAAGACCAATCTTTTCTAGGAGTTTGGCAAGTTTACTTTAAGAGATGGGGAGTCAATTGAATCATATTACTCAAGGTTCTACAAAATGATGAATGAAATGGTAAGAAACCGGTTGGAAGTTGCTACTATGCAAGTTAATGTTCAGTTTCTATAACAACTTTAGCCACAATGGTCAAGATTTGTGACAGTTGTCAAGCAAACTATTTACTTGGACAAAGAATCATACCACAAACTCTTTGAAATTATAAAACAATACCAAAACAAAGTCAATGAACTTCGTGCTAAAAAGATAACTAAGAATGCAAATCCTTTTGCACTTGTTGCTTCTACGCAACACTATCCTAATGATAACTACTATCATGTACCAAAACCTCACAAAAACCAGACCACAACCTCCAGACACACATCATCAACCAGTTCTCATGCTCCTACCAGAAACAAAGGTAAAGAAGTTGCAAAACCGATTACACCTCCATCTTCGTCTGCATCTAAAGATGATAGTGATCCAGGACAAGCTCAAAGATATAAGAATATGCAAAAAAGTATAGCACTTATTGCCAAGTACTTCATAAAGATCTACAAACCTACCAACAACAATCTCAGAACCTCATCAAACTCTAGAAACAGGAATGTAGATTCAAATCCAAGAACCAGGAATGACAAACAGACTGGACAATTTGGTTATCAGAGGACAATAACAGTTGTTGAGGCTAGGGAGACTGTAGGTAATCAGGTGGTTCAACAGACTGGGATATAGTGTTTCAATTATAAGGAGTGTGGTCATTTTGCTAAGGAGTGTAGGAAATCAAAATAAGTAAAAGACTATTCTTACCACCAGGAAAAGATGATGCTATGCAAGCAGGAAGAGAAATATGTGCCTTTAAGTGCTGAGCAGAGTGACTGGCTATAGGACACTGATGAAGATCCAGATGAGCAAGATTTGGAAGCACATTATATGTACATGGCAAAGATTCAGGAGGTTCTACACGTCACTGATGACAACTTTGGACCTACCTATGATACTGAGCCATTAGAACAGGTGTAAACTGACAATGAATATAAGGTGTTTGCCAAAGAAAGACAACATTTTGAGCAAGCTGAATCCATTAATGACACATATGTAATGGAAACTGTTAATTGTAATGTCATTCCTGATTCATCGAATATGTGTAATAATGACTTCGAGGATGACTAGAATGCCGATGATAATGATGAAGATGAGCGTGTTGAGCTTGCTAACTTAATTGCAAATTTAAAATTTGATATTGATGAAAATAAAAAGATTCAAAAGTAATTAAGGAAAGGAAGCGCAACACTCACTCATGAATTGAATGAAAGCAAATATGCTCTTACTGAGTCAAATAACATTAGGGATAGATGCAGAATTGCCCTTCATCAAAAAGAGGTTGAGCTTGAGAAGTACACAACATGTAAAAATTATCAACTTGAAAAAGAAGAGATCAAACGTAAATATAAATAAATTCTTGATTTATTAGCTCAGCAAAAGCACCAATCTCATAAAGCTTTAAAACACAAGCATATGAAACTTTCCAATTTAAAGAGAAGAATGTTGCGTTAATAAACCAAAGATTTTTAGAAAACATTCGATATGATCTTCTTCAAAAAGAAAAAGAACAATTAAAAAAGGATTTCAAAATAAGTCAACATAAAATCTTGATAAAATAATTTCTTTGGAAAATCAAGTAAAGTTTTAAAACGACGTTGTTTATATAACTAATCAATCTGTCTAAACCATTCTGTAGAAACTAAAAGAGAGGGGGTTGAATAGTTTACCAGTTAATTGGCGTTTTAAAATTTTGCTTCTAAAACTATTATATTCGAGTATATGTTTAATCAATCAACAATTTGAACCAAGAATATATATAAAGAAAGTAAAGGATAAAACGATCAAACCAAGACACCAAGATTTATAGCGGTTCGGCTACGAAGCTCCTCTTCGTCCTACTCCACTCCTCGAGTATCCGACTCGAGATTTCACTATGTCAACAAGCTCCCTTTAGGCAGAGAAAACCGTTTACACGTCGCTTATGTTGTTTTCCAACACTAAGCTAAATGTCAAGTCCTAATCTTAGCTAGAACCAATCTATCACTTCACTAATGTATTTTAAGGACTAAAATACTAACCAACACACAATCTACACAATCGGATTTATACACTATCCGATTTCACACACTATCCAATTTTACACACAAACACAAGATCAAGAAAATAGACGTTTGGATCTTAGAATAAGAGAGGAGAAATCACTAATGTATAACACTTTATTTCTTGACGAATACGAGTATTCTTCTCTTGCACTTAATAGAGGAAGGAAGAAGGTAAAGATGAGATTGGATCACTTAAAACAAGATTAAACTATGTTAGTGATCAAAAGATTTAGAGAGAGAAAGAAGGTTTTAGAGAGACGAAGAGATTTGAAAAATTCGTGCTAAGAGATGTGAAAAACTGCAGGGAATAGCACAGTATTGCTAGACTAGTTGACTCTTGAGGTCTAGGAGATGCTTGAACTAAAGAAAGAGTGGTCACTAATGTAGAGGTGATAAAGGAGAGGTTGGTGAGGCATTTTTGGGTAGAGCATGACCTTGAGTGAGGAGAGACTCAAGTCGATAGATATCATCTCTTAACTTATGAAAGAGAGTTTGGGTATAAATGCAACAATGACAAAAAATGGAATGAAATGTGACTTGGTCATTCGTGGCAGGGTGAATTATGGTTGTTGATGGTGAAGGTTGTGATGGAGGAGTTTGTGTAGAAGCATTTGCTACACATTGAAGTTTGGTTTCAATGATGTTGGATAGGTGATGAAGTTGATTTAGTTCATTCACGCTTTGCTCACTAGTTTGATTTGGTTGTTGAGAGGTTGAAGATGGAGGATTGGCATTATTTGGAGAATGGGGTGGCGAAGTGTTGGGTAAAAGAGGAGGTGAATAGGGTAGAAGAGTTTTGTGTTTCCAAGTGTCTATTATAGACTTTCGGTATCTTTCTCCATAGTTTTAAGAAGGGAGAGAAGAGGACATGACAAGTGAAGAAAGGTTGAAGAGGGAAAGATAGGATGAATACAGATGAGGAGGATGATGAATTTATATATTAAAATTTTGGAAAGGCATGGTGTTAGGAGATATAGATTCTAAGAGATGCTTGGCTAAACAGAGAAAGTCCAGCAAGGTCTATGGTAGGGATGGTCAAAGATACAAAAATGAGAAAACAATAAAAAGTTTTGTGACTCTGAGGGCGGTCCCAAAAACATTGGGCGGTCCCAGATATATTGGGGGCTTCCCCATGTGTTTGGTGACCGTTTTCTAGAGGTTACAAAATTTTCCCAGAATTCTATGTTTTTCTTTTTTGTGCAGAAAGAAAAGGCTAGAGAGGGTTGTGTTTCAACAACTCCTATTTCCCAAGAATCAACTAATTTAGTCAAGAACCAAATAAAATGGATAATCTAGCCTAATTTCATCATGCAATTAAGATAATACATATTTAGTAAGTAGAAGCATAAGATATAGTTAAGAGGAGTTATACACGTACTAGAATATGTCATAATAATATCTAGTTTAATTCTACAGACAAAGTTTTCCTAACGTGTAATCGTGTTATATTTGGTTCTGGTATAACATCTAATTTACTTATGATGATTGTGATGAGCACACCGAACATCTTTCAGAAATTCCTCATTTGAGAGATTAGATAGAGGATTCATTTTTGTTGGGTGAGAGATGTATTTATAATCATTTGGGGAGTACCCAGTTAGTTTGTCGAGAAATTTTAAGAGTAAAATACCGTATGGCAAGATCCCATTAGGGCAATGCTAGAAATCATTTATTCGATTTATGATGAAGTGAGAGAGATTGAATGTTGTGGAGGAAGTAATGCAAAAGAGCATATAGGCTTCACAAGCTGACAAGAGATCTTTATCAATATCAACGGTACATATGATGTTCTCATAAATGAGAATATGTGCCATTTTAAGATAAGGACATACCTATTCAACGAAAAGATTGCATGGATCCTCAAGTGCGTACTTGAACCCGTTTAGACGTTTTTTAGTTACGTTGTATATGATTGAGGTTGGATGATTTAATTTGGTATAGAGGGGATCATTTGTTGGAGTAGAGTTGTGATTGTTAATGGATTTTAGCGACCATTCATTGTTATAGAAACAATGTCCTTCAAACGAAATATTAAGTAGCGTTCCAAAATCCCTAAACAATGCACCAACAAGTTTTCCATTTATTTCGAATAATATGATCCAAATATCACTTACTAATAGAGTTCAAATGTTTGATAAAACTCTATTATGAATCTTGGATATAAGTTTCCTTTTAAGTGAATGAGAGTTTAAAATCCAACTTTGAAAAGATTCTTTTCTAAGATTCCTTTGGAATCAAATGTTGTGTCAACAACTCTTCCTTCATGGATAGGTCGACAAGGTAATTTTAGATATGACGATTTTTGAGAATAATTAATGTGATTAGGAAGATATGGTTCGGTTGGAGTTAGGGAGATGTAAGTTTTTGTGCATTCGAGTTCTTCTTGAGACATCCTTTTCACCTAATCATAATAATATGAACATTTTAGTATGTGTCATTCGAAATTTTTAATTCCCTTTAGAAAAATGCCTAGTGTGTGCCCATATGCAACAAACGTGGAGTTGCGATTAACTCGACTCTAAAATAAAAACCTATAAGTTAACCCGAACACTCCTTAATTCAATTTTGCTCATCCAAACAAGTCGAAAAATACATATTGATTATGTATCTCGATTGATGGTCATGAGATCATCATGCATGAATGCAAAAACATTTTTAGAGTGTATTAACAATGTATTAAAACATTTTATGATGTTTCTAATGTGAGTAATTTCGAAAGAAAATTGGGGTTTTTGTTCAAATCAACAATTTTGACAAACACACTCAATTATGCACATCTTATGTCTACGAAAGCATATTAGTTATACATTGTGTTATTATAGTCTTAATTGTATAGAATTAAAAGAAAAATGAAAAATCCCTAATTTTGGTTTTGTGTGCAACATGAACCCTAGACACCAATTAAGAAGAAATTAGATGAAATGACTTACAATTGATGATCTTTATGATGTTAGGATTGATTATTGGTGTTGATTTGATCTTCAATTTGAGTTTTAATAGTTGATTTTAAGGTTTGGAAGGTTTTGGGTTCGTGTTCGTCAATGGCTGCAGAGAAGGGGGTGTTTGTTTTTGAGTTTAACAAAAATAAGGAGACAGACATATGTCTCGTCTGGTGGCGGTCCCATATCGATACGGTGGCCACCGGATTAAATCAGGGGGCCGCCTTAGATATGGGGGCCGCCCCGCAGAGGGTTTTAGACTCGAATTTTGACACAAAATTTACGGAATGAGTGACGTTTTAATTTGCATCTCTCGAATTAAAAATGCTTAAAACACTTCGAATGAAGTGATTTTGAGTTGTCACGACACGGAATGGAAAAAGGACTAGAATCGATACTTGAAGAAAAGAAGAATGATTTTATAGAATGTGTTCCATCATTCCTAAACCAAGACGCAGATAGTTAAACGATTCACGTTTAAAGGGTTTAGTGATAATGTCGGCGATATTGTCGACGGACGAGACTTTTTGGATAGAGATATGTCCTTTCTGGACACTGTCTCGAAGAAAGTGGTGACGAATTTCGATGTGTTTAGTCCGCGAGTGTTGCACCAGGTTTTTGCTAAGGTTAATCACGCCTTTAGTGTTGCACGTGATCGGGACGTCATCAAGTCGAATGTCGTAGTCGATCAGATCTTGTTTCATCTAAGTGCTTGTTGACATGCCTTTCCGGCGCTTACGTATTCGGCTTCTATCATGGATATAGCAAGAGAGGTTTGTTTCTTAGAGAACCACGATGTTAGACAACATCCTACGAATGTAGAAATACCGCTAATGCTCTTTCAGTCCACATAATCTCCCGCATGATAAGAGTCGGCATATAATACGGTTTTTATGTCGGTCCCCTTAGGATACCATAATCCTAAGTGCGTAATCCCTTTAATGTATCAGAAGATATGCTTTTGGGATCCTCTTGGAAGCGTGCACAAAGGCAGATACTAAACATGATATCGGGCCTACTTGCCGTTAGGTAGAGTAAATTACCTACCATGCCTCGATACTTGTTACTATCTACCGACTCACACTCTTCGTATTTCGTGAGTTTAGCATCCGAGGACATGGGGGTTTTCATTGGTTTAGAATCTTCTAAGCCAAATTTCTTAAGCATTTCTTTAATATATTCAGATTGATTAAAGAAGATACCGTCTTCCATTTGTTTTATTTGTAGTCCAAGGAAGAAGTTAAGTTCACCCATCATACTCATTTCGAACTCGTCATGCATGATTTTGGCAAAGTCATCACACATGTCTTGACAAGTCGAACTGAATATAATGTCATCGACATATATTGGAATGATGATGAGATTTGAATTTTTCTTCCTTGTAAAAAGAGTGTTATCTACCATTCCCATGTTGTATTTATGTTTAATAAGAAAAGATTTTAATCTATCATAGCAAGCTTTGAGTGCTTGTTTAAGACAGTGTAAAGCTTTCTTGAGTTTATAAACATGATCCGGTTTTTTAAAGTTAATGAATCCCGAAGGTTGTGCCACGTATACCTCCTCATTGATGAAACCGTTCAGGAATTCACTTTTTACGTCTATTTGGAATAACTTAAAATCTAAGGCATAAGTATATGCTAATAATATCCTAATAGACTCTAATCTAGAACCTAGGGCATAAGTTTTATCATAATCGATGCCCTCTTGTTGATTATAGCCTTGGGGGACTAACCTAGCCTTGTTACGAGATACAACATCGTTCTCTTCTAACTTATTTCTATACACCCATTTAGTTCCTATGATTGTCATATTCTTATGTTGTGGCACTAACTTTGAAACATCATTTGCAACGAATTGATTTAATTCTTCTTGCATAGCGATTATCTAACTAAAGTAGTTGTGGAAGAACAAAAAGGATGAAGACAATATTGTAATTCATATTAAGGCACGACTTGTAGCTAAGGGATATGCTCAGGAAGAGGGTATTGATTTTGAAGAATCTTTTGCACCAGTCGCTCGCTTGGAAGCAGTTCAGATTTTTGTTGCCTACGCTGTACACAAATCTTTTCCAATCTACCAGATGGACATTAAAATGGCTTTTCTTAATGGTCCACTAAAGGAAGAGGTTTATGTTGCTCAGCTAGATGGGTTCGTTAATCCTGATCATCCAGAGAATGATCCTACTCTATTCACGATAAGATACGAGGAGGACATTCTACTTGTGCAAATTTACGTCGATGACATTATTTTTGGGTGTACAAACCCAAAATTTTCTAAAAGATTTAAAAAAGTGATGCACAGTAGATTTGAGATGTCCTTAATAGGGAAATGAAATTCTTTTTAGGACTTCAGATCCACCAATCCCCAAGAGGTATCTTTATAAACCAGGCCAAGTACACTTTGGAAATACTTAAAAACATGGAATGGACAAATGTGATAACATTGGTACACAAATGACTACTAAACCTAAACTGGATACAGACTTGAGTGGAACACCTGTTGACTAAACACGATACCGTAGTATGACTCGGTCACTCATGTATATGACTTCTGATAGACCAGAGATAGTGCACCCAGTATGTTACTGTGCACGTTATCAAGCAAGACCAACAGAAAAACACCTCAAAGAGGTTAAAAGAATCTTTCGATACTTAAAGGGAGCCATTAATATGGGACTCTGGTATTCGAAGGATCCTGGTTTTGAACTAACCGCATTTTCAGATGTTGATCATGCCGGATGCCTTGATACTTGCAAAAGCACTTCTAGAGGAATACAATTCCTAGGTGAAAAGTTAGTCAGTTGGATGTCAAAGAAACAGGACTTCACTTTAATATCTACAGCAGAAGTAGAGTACGTGGCGTTATCCGCAAGTTATGCTCAAGTAATGTGGATGAGGACACAGCTTAAGGATTATGGCTTCGACTACAACAGAATACCGTTGTATTGCGACTCTCAGTCAGCCATAGCAATCTTATGCAACCCCGTGTGGCCCGTACCAAGCACATCAATGTCCGTTACCACTTCATAAAGAACAGGTAGAACGTGGTATAATTGAACTATACTTTGTTAGAACTGAATACCAGTTAGCTGATATGTTTATGAAAGCCCTTTCGCAAGATAAATTTGAGCATCTTGTCAGACGACTTGGTATGAGATGTTTGACTCCAGCAGAACTGGAGGTTCTGGCAAAAGAGATTGCTTGATATTTCATCAAACATCGTCATGTAAATATTTTTGAAAAAGAAAATACAAAAATATAAAACCTATAAAACCAAATACAAAAATATAAAATTTCAAAAATCAGAAAATCAAAAAATTCCAAAAAGAATCTTCTCGACATGTCTCTTGGAATCGATAACATTTACGTAACTAGAAATGACAATTAATATTGTCACGGGTATGTAAATGAAGTTCGAGCAAGAGTTTAAATGTTTCAAAACATGTCATTTCTAATTTTCTTTATAACTTGTAATCGCTCTCAGATTGCAACTCGGACCCCTAATGACAAAGGAGAGTGTACGCATAAGTGCGCTTATCCTTAGCGTTAGAAGAAAAGTCTTCTAACATGTGGTTTTTCAAAAGTTGAACACAATTTTTCAAGAATTTCCCAATGATAAATCAAAATCTTTTAAAATTCTGTGTTCAACACTCCATCCCTCACAAAGTTTTCAAAGACGATCATTTTAACAAGTGGTTCCATTTTTATAAATGAGTTAACTTTTGAGGGGGCATTTTTTTAAAAACAAAGTTTTAATGATTTTAGACATATCATCTCATGACAATTATTAGGTATTCAAAACATTATCAAAAGTTTCTTAATAACAAATAAAAAAATAATGACATAACTTACCTTAGAATATTTTTTATAAGATGATCCAGTGTTTGAGCATAATTTTTCAAGAATTATTTAATGACATTTCATAATATTTCAAAATCGTGTACTCAACACTGTCTCACCCTCAATTTTATATTCTTTTTACAACTTGATATCATTTTTTGGTGTTAAACATATGTAAAATTGAGGGGGAGCAAGAAGAAAAAGTTACACATAATTCATGCTAAAACATTTTTCTCCCCATGGGATTTTCATGACAAATTTCAATCACTTGGTATTTCAAAAACTAAGTGACTTAGTATTTAAAATAAGGGGAGAACTATGATTAAAATGTGATCTTGCAAATAATAAGTGATTTAAAGTCTTGATAACATCAAATATTTAATACTTTTTGTAGAAACTAGAAGGGGGGTTGAATAGTTTTACCGGTTAATTAGCGTTTTAAAAGATTGCTTATGAAATAGTTTGATTCGAGATGTATGTCAATCAACCAACAATATGAATCACAACTAAACTATCTAATAATGCAAGTAATAAGTAAAGAGATAAAGAAAGAAACGATCAAACCAAGACACCGAGATTTATAGTGGTTCGGCAACGAAGCACCTCTTCGTTCCTACTCCACTCCCCGAGCACTCCACTCGAGATTTCACTATGTCAACAAGCTCCCTTTAGGCGGAGAAAACCGTTTACACGTCGCTTACTTTCTTTTCCGACACTAAGCTAGATGTCGAGTCATAATCTTAGCTAGAACCAATCTAAGACTTCACTAAGTCTTCAAACACTCACAAGATCTACACTCTTGGATTGACACACAATCCAAAAATATACACACTTGGATCTACACACGATCCAATTTATACAACAACACAAAACAAATGTAATGAATGTTTGTGATCTTGAAGAAGAAAAGAGAGAGAGATCACTTGATAACAATTCGTATGTAGAAGAATGCGATTGTTCTTCTCTTGCACTTAATTAGAAGGTGAAGAAGGGAGGAAGAAAGAATTAATGACTTGAAACAAAATGAAGGAATGTTAGTGATCAAGATATGTGTTTTAGAAAGAAAGGAAGAAGAGAGAAAACTAGATCTGATAGAATTTTTGGCAAGAGAAAGTCTGTTTTTGAAATGGGGTGGCCCAGTATTTATAGGGGACAAAAAATGACCATTGCTGGCGGCGGTCCCAGTTGTCCCTTATATATAAGAGGGCCGCTGCTAGACTCCGCTCCATTTTTTGTCCTTTTGTGGTGAAGGTTGTATCTGTTATGGAACCTTTCATTTTGGGGGGAAAATTTAAAATTCAAATTTTATGTTTTTAATTAAACATTTCTTTTAATGAATAAATAATTTGTTTTTATATTTATATAAAAACATTTTTGTGGAAGTATAAGATTTAAGAAAAATTATTTTCTTGATCACTAATCATGTTTAATGATTTATTTATCCATACCTCAAGTGATTAATCCTAGAAATAGAATTTTATGATTAGTAATTTATAAATGTTTAATTTTATCGTAAACGTTTTCACATTTTGTTATTATCAAAACACTCAGAGGTCAAAAAATATAAATAACGTTTTTTGACATTATTTGTATTAACAATCTCCTCCTTTTTGATAATGACAAAATATAAACTCATTTAGTATAAAATTTGAAGGTTTATAAATTATTAATGAGTTTCATTCTACTTCTCCCCCTTTTTGTCGAATCCAAAAAGGTTGATCGTCGAGTTGAGTAGAGAGAAAGAAATCGACGATTAAAGACTCCCTCGTGATGTAAGCTCCCTCTTGTTTGGGGCATCTAGGGATCGATCTTACAATAATTAGTTTGCTAAAACACAAGGTTAGAGGTACAAGTGCAAGCAAACATAGCATGACAAATATCTTAAAGATTCAATCCATACATTTTGAAGCATAAATAAAGTTCATTGAAATGCATAAATAAATCATATATAGTCACAAGGACAATATATATAATGATACAAGCATAAGATGATAATAATTAAGATATAACATATTAAAGCATCTAATGAAAGTAGACTAGTAGATGATTCTTGACATCAAAGAAGATATTTCAAGGAGAGTTGGTAGTGATGGATGAAGGAAAAAGAGTTGAGGGCCCAATGAGAGATTTAATTCGGTTAAGGTCATCTTTTAAGGTATTGAATGCTTTTCGAGTACCCAAGCAACAATGACAAAAGTCCGAGTGAAAGTTGACTTGGTCAAGGAAAGGAGGGTGAGTGAATGGTGAAGAAGGAGGTGAATGACTAGTTAACTCGATTGCATGTTGGATATTGATATCAAGAAGATTTGAAAGGTGTAGGAGTTCATGCAAGCGGTTTTCACTAAGATTTGGAATAGAAGTGTGTGGGGGTAAAGAGGAGGATGTAGGATTTGGTGAATTAGGAGAGGGCGGCATAGGGGTGGTATCAAAGATTGGAGAGATTGGTGGAGATGTAGGTAGAGAGTTGTTTAGAGATAGAGGAGGTGAGTAAGGTAAGAAATGAGTGTGTCTCCAAGAATCAATGATTGATTTGTGAGACTTTCCACCATAGTTTCTAGGAGAGGACATATTTGAGGTGATATGAGTAGTGGTGGAGAGGGTGATGTTCATATATATAGGAGAGTATATGGCAAGGCATGATATGCTAATATTGAGGTGTAAGAAAGTGTTTTGATGATAATGGAAATGACAGCCTTTTATGAGTGGATTGGTCAAAGGTTCAGAAAAAGAGAAAAGACAGCAAAGAAATGTGTTTGCTGTAGGTGGTCCCTTAAAGTTAGGCGGTCCCATATATATCAGGGGGGCGCCCAATCATTTACGGGGCCGTTTTCTGGGTTTTAGAATTTTTCCAGAGATTAGTCTTTTGTGTTGAAATTTCTGAACAGGGTTGGAAGGGTGATAGTGATATCTCCATTTCATCAAGAATCATACAATCTAGTCAAATGACTAAATTCAAGAAAAGAGATCATGCAATAAGGTCAAGTAGAATCATACAGATAATTTAACTAAGTGTCATATAGCAAGCAAGAGATCATGACATAGTTATATTGTGCACTAACATAGGAAATAGTAGCAAATATTAAGAGCATAATCATAATACATATGTTAAGTAATAATCAAGACAAATCTCAACTAGTATTTGAATCAACACTTGAGTCTTTATCAGAAGATATGTAGATGATGGATTGAAGATGAGTGGGATGAACCCACGGTTTCATGGATCCCCAATATGTTTTGTATTTTGGATTACAAAGATGAGGGTTGGTTTTGATAATGTGTTTATATAGCCGACTTAAAATGATTCCATATGGTATTCGAGTATTTGGTTGATATTTGATATTTTTGATTCTTTTAATTAGAAAGTACGCAAAGTTGAATGGAGTGCTAGTTAAGATGCAATACATCATGTGACATGATGATGCAAGAAGAAAGGGTGAGTTATTTTGAGTACCAAAAGCATTTTCTTGAATGATTTCGTTCCAAGATCTTAGTTCAACACGAAGTTCTTCTTTGAGAATTTTGTTTGGAAAAATGGTTTGTCTAGATATTGTCAAGGATTGAATTATTGCTTTTGGAGTTGGGATATTAGTTTTAAAGGGTGGGAAAGAGTTTAGATTCATTCTCAAAGAGTCAAGAGATGAGTCTTCGAAGTAAGAACATTGACCTTGAGATGTGATAAGTGTTAAATTGTATACATTAAATACCCGGGATTTTGCCAATAAAAGCCAAAAAAACATGCCAAAAGATAGAAATATGTGTGCTTTTGTGTCTTAACATGCAGGAAAGGATAATAAAGTCAAAAAGAGCAAAAACGACCAAAAACCAACAAGAAACGGAAAAGACAAGTACAAGAGAGAAATTTGAGGAAAGACATCAAAGCCGGATCAGCCCGACACAGGAAAGGAAAGTCAATGAAGACCCAATTGAAGTCAAAGGATTAATGATGACAAGTTTTCAAAGTTCAAGGGCTCATTTGGATGTTTTTGAAGTCAAAGGACCAAAGATGTCAAAGTTAGAAAGTTTGTTTATAAAGAGGAAAAAGGAGATAGAAAGTACAAGGGCCAGAAGTGTAGATTTACAAACTAATTTTACACTACATTTGGAAATAAGAAACGCAAGGACTGTTTGTGCAATTTGACCAAAGTTTCAAACACAAGACGCGGCTAAACCCTTCTAACAATCCCTTAACTAATTTTCCCGCCCAAATCTCGAATTAACCCAACTTCTACAAATCCCTTCCCTGTCTTTCCCTACAACTCTACCTCGTAT